>JARQOD010006180.1:0-44201 GCA_033576555.1 Oophaga sylvatica
GCTGCTGATCCCGGCGGATTTCGCTGCTGATCCGCGGCGGATTTCGCTGCGGATCCGCGGCTGATTTCGCTGCTGATCCGCGGCGGATTTCGCTGCTGATCCGCGACTGATTTTGCTGCTGATTCGCTGCGAATCCGCAGCGGATTTCGCTGCTGATCCGCGGCTGATTTCGCTGCTGATCCGCGGCTGATTTCGCTGCTGATCCGCGCGGATTTCGCTGCTGATTCGCTGCAGATCCGCGGCTGATTTCGCTGCTGATCCGCGGCGGATTTCGCTGCTGATCCGCGACTGATTTCGCTGCGGATCCGCGACTGATTTCACTGCGGATCCGCGACTGATTTTGCTGCGGATCCGCTGCGGATTTCGCTGCTGATCCGCGGCTGATTTCGCTGCTGATCCGCGGCGGATTTCGCTGCTGATCCGCGGCGGATTTTGCTGCGGATCCGCGGCTGATTTCGCTGCTGACCTGCGGCGGATTTCGCTGCTGATCCGCGACTGATTTTGCTGCTGATTCGCTGCGAATCCGCAGCGGATTTCGCTGCTGATCCGCGGCTGATTTCGCTGCTGATCCGCGGCTGATTTCGCTGCTGATCCGCGGCGGATTTCGCTGCTGATCCGCGACTGATTTCGCTGCGGATCCGCGACTGATTTCACTGCGGATCCGCGACTGATTTTGCTGCGGATCCGCTGCGGATTTCGCTGCTGATCCGCGGCTGATTTCGCTGCTGATCCGCGGCGGATTTCGCTGCTGATCCGCGGCGGATTTTGCTGCGGATCCGCGGCTGATTTCGCTGCTGACCTGCGGCGGATTTCGCTGCTGATCCGCGACTGATTTTGCTGCTGATTCGCTGCGAATCCGCAGCGGATTTCGCTGCTGATCCGCGGCTGATTTCGCTGCTGATCCGCGGCTGATTTCGCTGCTGATCCGCGGCGGATTTCGCTGCTGATCCGCGGCTGATTTCGCTGCTGATCCGCGGCGGATTTCGCTGCTGATTCGCTGCAGATCCGTGGCTGATTTCGCTGCTGATCCGCGGCGGATTTCGCTGCTGATCCGCGACTGATTTCGCTGCGGATCCGCGACTGATTTCGCTGCGGATCCGTGACTGATTTCGCTGCGGATCCGCGGCGGATTTCGCTGCGGATCCGCGGCGGATTTCGCTGCTGATCCACGGCGGATTTCGCTGCTGATCCGCGGCGGATTTTGCTGCGGATCCGCGGCTGATTATCTGCTGATTCATCTGCGCTAGCGGGTATAGCATAACGCGATCGCGTTATGCTATACCGTTACCAGCCGGTCAACGCTACGTGTTGAACGGCTGGTAAAACGCAATATGAACCCAGCCTTAGGGTTAGAACTAGGGTTAGGGTTAGCATTAGGGTTAAGGTTAGAATTACGGTTAGGGTTGGAATTTGGGTTAGGGTTGGAATTAGGGTTAGGGTTGGAATTAGGGTTAGGGTTGGAATTAGGGTTAGGCTTGTAGTTAGATTTATGGTTAGAGTTGGGATTAGGGTTAGGGGTGTGTTGGGGTTAGGGTTATGATTAGGGTTTGTATTAGGGTTAGGTGTGTGTAGGGGTTAGGGTTGGGGTTAGGGTGTGTTGGGGTTAGGGTTGGAGTTAGAATTGAGGGGTTTCCACTATTTAGGCACATCAGGGGGTCTCCATACGCGACATGGCGCCACCATTGATTCCTGCAAATTTTGCGTTCAAAAAGTCAAACAGTGCTCCCTTTATTCCAAGCCCCGACGTATGCCCAAACAGTGGTTTATCCCCACATATGAGGTATCAGCGTACTCGGGAAAAATTGCACAACAGCTTTGGGGGTTCTAATTTCTCCTGTTAACATTGGGAAAAAAAATTGGGGACTAAAAATTATTTTTGTGGGAAAAAAATGATTTTATATTTTCACGGCTCTGCGTTATAAACTTCTGTGAAGGACTTGGAGATTCAAAGTGCTTACCACAAATCTATAGGAGTTCCTTGGGGATCTAGTTTCCAAAATGGGGTCACTTGTGGGGAGTTTCTACTGTTTAGGCACATCAGGGACTCTGCAAACGTAACATAACACCCGAAGACCATTCCATCAAGTGGGCATTTCAAAACGTCACTACTTCCCATCCGAGCCCCGACGTGTGCCCATACAGAAGTTTTCTCCCACATATGGGATATCAGCATACTAAGGACAAATTGGACAACAACTTTGGGGTCTAATTTCTCATGTTACCCTTGGGAAAATAAAAAAATTGGGGACTAAAAGATCCTGATTGTGGAAAAAATATGATTTTTTTATTTTCATGCCCGGGCGTTATAAACTTCTGTGTAGCCCTTGGGGGTTCAAAGTGCTCACCACACATCTAGATAAGTTCTTTGCCGGGTCTAGTTTCCAAAATGGGGTCACTTGTGGGGAGTTTCTACTGTTTAGGCACATCAGGGGCTCTGCAAACGTAACAAGATGCCCGCAGACCATTCCATCAAGTCGGCATTTCAAAGCGTCACTACATCCCTTCCGAGCCCTGACGTGTGCCCAAACAGTGGTTCCCCCCCACATATGGGGTACTAGCGTACTCAGGAGAAACTGGACAACAACTTTTGGGGTCCAATTTCTCCTGTAACCATTGTGAAAATAAAAAACAGTGGGCTAAAAAATCATTTTTTGAGAAAAAAAAATCATTTTTTATTTTCACGGCTCTGCGTTATAAACTTCTGTGAAACACCTGGGGGTTCAAAGTGCTCACTATGCATCTAGATAAGTTCCTTAGGGCGTCTAGTTTCCAAAATGGGGTCACTTGTGGGGAGCTCCAATGTTTAGGCACACAGGAACTCTCCAAATGCGACATGGCAACCGCTAAATATTCCAGCATATTTTCCATTCAAAAAGTCAAATGGCGCTCCTTCCCTTCTGAGCCCTGCAGTGCGCCCAAACAGTGGTTTATGACCACATATGAGGTATCTGTGTACTCAGGAGAAATTGCCCAACAAATTTTAGGATCCAATTTATACTGTTGCCCATGTGAAAATGAAAAAAACTGAGGCTAAAAGAAAATTTTTGTGAAAAAAAAGTACTTTCTTTTATTTACGGATCAATTTGTGAAGCACCTGGGGTTCAAAGTGCTCACTATGCATCTAGATAAGTTCCTTAGGGGTCTAGTTTCCAAAATGGGGTCACTTGTGGGGGAGCTCCAATGTTTAGGCACACAAGGACTCTCCAAATGCGACATAGCAACCGCTAAATATTCCAGCATATTTTCCATTCAAAAAGTCAAATGGCGCTCCTTCCCTTCTGAGCCCTGCCGTGCGCCCAAACAGTGGTTTATGACCACATATGAGGTATCTGTGTACTCAGGAGAAATTGCCCAACAAATTTTAGGATCCAATTTATACTGTTGCCCATGTGAAAATGAAAAAACTGAGGCTAAAAGAAAATTTTTGTGAAAAAAAAGTACTTTCTTTTTTTTACAGATCAATTTGTGAAGCACCTGGGGGTTCAAAGTGATCACTATGCATCTAGATAAGTTCCTTAGGGGGTCTAGTTTCCAAAATGGGGTCACTTGTGGGGGAGCTCCAATGTTTAGGCACACAGGAACTCTCCAAATGCGACATGGCAACCGCTAAATATTCCAGCATATTTTCCATTCAAAAAGTCAAATGGCGCTCCTTCCCTTCTGAGCCCTGCCGTGCACCCATACAGTGGTTTTTGACCACATATGAGGTATCTGTGTACTCAGGAGAAATTGCCCAACAAATTTTAGGATCCATTTTATCCTGATGCCCATGTAAAAATGAAAAAATTGATGCTAAAAGAAAATTTTTGTTGAAAAAATTAAAATGTCCATTTTTTCCTTCCACGTTGCTTTAGTTCCTATGAAGCACCTGAAGGGTTAATAATCTTCTTGAATGTAGTTTTGAGTAGCTTGAGGGTGCAGTTTTTATAAAGGTGTCACTTTTGGGTATTTTCTGCCATATAGACCCCTCAAAGTGACTTCAAATGTGAGGTGGTCCCTAAAAAAAATGGTTTTGTAAATTTTGCTGTAAAAATGAGAAATCGCTGGTCAACTTTTAACCCTTATAACTTCCTAACAAAAAAAAATGTTGTTCCCAAAATTGTGCTGATGGAAAGTAGACATGTGGGAAATGTTATTTATTAACTATTTTGTGCCACATAACTCTCTGGTTTAACAGAATAAAAATTAAAAATTTGAAAATTACAAAATTTTCAGAATTTTCGCCAAATTTCCATTTTTTTCACAAATAAACGCAAAAATTATCGACCTAAATTTACCACTAACATGAAGCCCAATATGTCACGAAAAAACAATCTCAGAATCGCTAGGATCCGTTGAAGCGTTCCTGAGTTATTACCTCATAAAGGGACACTGGTCAGAATTGCAAAAAATGGCAAGGTCTTTAAGGTCAAAATAGGCTGGGTCTTGAAGGGGTTAAACAGAAACATTTCTACGAAAAAATGTAAAGATTTACTCAGTAATAAAGCTCCTTCACATACATGGCATTAGTTTGGAGTATAAAATACTGAATAAAATTTCTCTTCAAGTACTTTCCTAATCAAGTGGATTAGTGTCTCTAGCCCAATGTATTGAACTTGGGTGCATAAAGTGACCAGTGGGACTAAAAATAGGGGTTTATGAGTAAGACACTTTATAATGTAGGTTGCATGACTGGTTGTCTACTCCTATTTTTTTACAGAACTGACCAGCTTGCTTTAAAGAAATCATACACATAAATGTATTTATTTTTTCATTAGTTTTTCTTCTGGTGCTTCCAGGTCACCAACTAGTTTTTGTAATGATATTCTGGCATTCTGAACATCACATAAGTGCTGATTTGTGACCAGTGATTAGCTTAGAGGGGTAGTCTCCTTTCAGAAAATCAGGGACATAGATTTTTATATGAAAAAATCCCACACTTTATTCACGTTCCTGAGCGTTGTGTCTTCTCTGCCACTGGTCCCACTGTCTGGTATTGGCTGCAGTATTAATTTCACCTTGGCAGTGCAGAAGATTTGAGCAGGGCATTAGGCCTACACAAGCCGAGCTGCTAAGATCACTCAGAACATGACATCAGCGCCACAGCCAGTACAAGGCACCGGGAGAAGCATCTGAGACTCAACACTGGACTCGGGAAAAATAGGAAATGTTGGCCTGTTTTTCTACATAACAAACTGCAACATGGGACCAAGATTTTCTGAAAGGCGACATTCCGTTTAAGTAGTTTCATACCTGCCTGTTCAGAAGAGGCTGGAAGGACAAAAGCAATGACCAAGGATAGGTTTATGAAAAAAATTCTGGGGTGGAAAAAGTATTTTCATCTATAATTATTTTTTTTTCTTATCTGATATATTTTTACTTCAGTAACAATCTTATTCGCTCTTTTGAAAGGGGTTGTTGTATTTTCAATCTACTTTTGGAGGAGATCCATGTCTAAAAAAATAAAGCTATTTTGGTACAAAATAACAAACACTTTCTGATCAATATTTTATAATATCATTATGCATTGCTAGCAGATCTGAGCATTGTAAACAATGGATGGTTTTATCCCAGTTGCTATAGCTACACCCAAGGACAGGCATGATGAAGGATACCTTCTATAAATGTACCTATTGTGATATCAGTGCATCACATGATTAGATTCTTTCCTAACTAGTCATTGTGTCTAGTTTGCACATTTTTTTTATAAAATTGATTTATGCAAAAGTATAAATTCCAATCCCTATACTGAATATACTACATTAATGTAAAGATTTGGTAAATTACTCTTATATAGCTTACTATAGACATGATACTATTCTTTTAAAATTAATGAAAAACAAGAACATTGTTATACAAGACATATAGCCACATTTATCAGAAGCCACAAAAGCAGGTGATCACATTCATTGATTTTATTGTTGCTTTTAATCAGAAAATTGTAACAAAAAGCAAAAGGGAAATGTTTTCTATTACAAAATGACATACTTTTCCATCATGAATAAACCTATTTATTTACATTCCCAGATGAAGAATTCAGGAAGCGGAAAACTCTTTTAACAGTAAAAAATTTTTTTATAATGAAACAAGTAGAAATGGAAGCTTTTAACCTCCACGGTGGACTAGAATAGGAGAGATCTCAGAATTAGAGATGAGCAAAGTTCAAAGTTCAGTTCGGCACACGATAGCCAAATTTGCAATATTCGCTAATTTAATTGTCGATTAAAGTGATGAATATAGCCAAACATACACAGCACAAAAGCCGGTGTTTCCCACGCTATGTGACAGCGTGAGAAACACCGACATAGTGCTTCTGATTGGAGGTGAAATCATCCCTGCCGGTCAGAGAGCCGCAGTTCCCACGCTGTCAAAAGACAGCGTGAGTGCTGAGCTGTGGTCGGAGGTATAAAGTTTACATCCAGTCACTGGTGTTAGCTGATGGGACTACAGCTGCCATCATCTGACACCTGCTTCCGCTAATAACAGTGAGATCAGGAGCGGCAGATGGAGTAGTTATCAGCATCTCTTGCTCTATAAATAAATAATTAAAAAAAACCTGCATGGGTTCCCCTGTATTTTTGAAAACCAGCCAGGCAAAACTCACAGCTGTGGGCTGCAACCCTCAGCTGTCAGCTTCGGCAAGGTTTATTGTCAAGAATAGAGGGTGTCCCCACACCATATTTTTAATTATTTAAATAAATAATTTTAAAAAATGGCATTGGGTCCCCCCCATTTTTGACAACCAGCCTTGCTAAAGCAAACATTTGGGCCGTGATATTCTAAGGATGGCAAGGGGCTATGGATATTGGCCCCTCAACCTAAAAATAGCAGCCCACAGCTGCCCAGAAAAGGCACATCTATTAGATGAGAAAAGTGAGGAGCGTTGTTGTTTTTTTTTTTTACCTCTTTTGTAGATGATGAGGGCATCAGAGGAATAGGCGAGGTCGTAATTATGGTTTAATTAAGATTAAAGGAAACTGTGTATTTCTTTCAAAGGTAATATCAATGCCCTCAACTATCAACCCACTTGCCACCTCTACAGGGCAAGAGGGAAGAGCAAGGCCAGAATTGGGGCATTTTAGACATGCGCTTTTTCTGGGCATCTGAAAGCTGATGTTTTGAGCCTGGGGGCCAGTATCCATGGCCCTTCCTAGGCTATTAATATCAGCTCGCAGTTGTCTGCATAGCCTTTGCTGGTTATTAATTATAGGGGGACTCTACATCATTTTTTAGGGTCCACCATTTTAATAGCCAGTAAAGGCTAAGTATACAGCTGTGAGCTGAATGTTAATAGCCTGGGAAGCTCCATGGGTATTACTCCCTTCCCAGGCTATAAACATCGGCCTTCAGCCATTGGCTTTCCCTCTGCTAGCTATAAAAATTATGCGAGAGCCCACGCCATTTTTTTCAGAAAAATAATCTTTCATTGATTAAATATATGTACATTAGTGACACACACACTTTACTAATTGTATTTGTCACTGACATCTATATATCTACCTATTCTATGTGTATTTATTGTATGCAATCCATCCCTTATATCCTGTTGGCTCCTGCTGTGATGTTACACTACGCGGCTGCTGAATTGTTTGTCTTATATATCTATCTATAGAATATATATACAGTACAGACCAAAAGTTTGGACACACCTTCTCATTTAAACATTTGTCTGTATTTTCATGATTATGAAAATTGTACATTCACACTGAAGGCATCAAAACTATGAATTAACACATGTGGAATTATATACTTATCAAAAAAGTGTGTAACAACTGAAATTATGTCTTATATTCTAGGTTCTTCAAAGTAGCCACCTTTAGCTTTGATGACTGCTTTGCTCACTCTTGACATTCTTTTGATGAGCTTCAAGAGGAAGTCACCGGAAATGGTTTTCACTTCACAGGTGTGCACTGTCAGGTTTAACAAGTGGGATTTCTGACCTTATAAATGGGGTTGGGACCATCAGTTGTGTTGTTCAGAAGTCTGGTGGATACGCAGCTGATATTCCTACTGAATAGACTGTTAGAATTTGTATGAGAAGGTATTTAAATGAGAAGGTGTGTCCAAACTTTTGGTCTGTACTGTATATATATATAACCTATACAAGGCTAGCACTTAATCAATAGAGATACAGCTGTTAGTATCAAAAGTGCCTACGTATAAGAACTCAGTGCAAAACGTATATAAACTCAATCAAAAAAACTTGCACACAAGGAGTATATTAAAAAATACAAAACTTTTATTAAGCAATATTTAAAATATTTGAAAAATGACAGTGGTAACCCAAAATGGGAGTGGAACCACACAGGTACTCAGGAATAGTCACAATATAATACCAATACACTTATTATACACAAAGTAGAAACGACCATAATCATAGTTTGCCACTAGTCCGTAATGGGAGACTATTTATAAAGTCTCGAAGCCAAGGACAGGGCAATTTAGCAATGGTAGCCTAAATAGCAGCTGTACGCCATCCAAAACCAAAACAGTAAGAAACTGGTCGAGCGCATACCTGAGACCCAGTGGTGCCACTCTTCCCCAACGCGCGTTTCGGCGCTGTGCCTTCTTCCACTGTCATTTTTCAAATATTTTAAATATTGCTTAATAAAAGTTTTGTATTTTTTAATATACTCCTTGTGTGCAAGTTTTTTTGGTTGAGTTTATACTGTATATATATAGTATATGTGTCACTGACTATGGTTGTCATGATTTAAAAAGAGAAAACACAGTAGTTTGACAATAATTGGCCTTACCCAACCACTAACCATGAGTGGAGAAAAAGTTTTGATGTTATCAATCATATTCTCTGAAAAAAGGCCAAGAAAGCAAAAATTTTGCCGAGGTATGTATCTTTTGAGCACAACGGTATATATGTATTCTATGTGTATATATCCATTCTATTCTAACCTGTCATGCCGTGATTTTACTGAATGCGGCACATGAATTGCCGGCTTTTTTTCTATCTTTTACCGAATGTTATCGACTTTTTCCTATTTTAAGAAAAATGCACGTGTTACCGATCACGAATCCGAATGTACCATATTCGTGCTGAATATATGTTTGGCAATCGTTTTTCTAACATATTCGCTCATCTCTACTCAGAATAAAAGTCTCACATCCATAAAGTGATCATCCATTTTAATACACTGCCAAATTTTAATTATATTATGCTGAAATTTCCACCAGCACAAAAATTACTACCTTTCCACTAGAGCTAACATACTGTATATACAGTAACTACTTAGCATTAAACATTATCATAAATTATTTTTGCATTAATCCAACAATAGGGCTCGTATCTTGAACTACTTAAATAAAGTTTTTGCGGGTTTGTTTGAAAAGTGCTTTGTAATAAAACAGGGACCATAGAATTGTGGTAGCTACATAACAAAGGGTGCAAACGAAGGGAACTGGGTAATGTTATTCTACACTCTTCAACTTTGAAATGCAACACCAATGCAATTATGAAAATCACACAATCGACAGACATGTTAATGATATGCATATGATGAAAACTGGAAACAACATTTTCAAAGTATTGAGTATGAGAGCCATGTGCAGACATACATGCACTTAAACACCTTGGCATGCTATCAGTGAGGTTATTGATGGTTGTTTGAGGAAGATTCTGCCATGCTAAGTACGCTTGGGCAATTAAATCATCAAGATCCACTCCTAGCAGCTCCCTTTGCAATTGTCAACCAATGATGTCCCAGATGTGCTCTATGGGAGATAAGTTTGGAGATGTTGTAGGCCATGGTAGCATGTTTACGCATCATTTTATGAAGTTTCCTCTGACATGTGTGCCCAGGCAGATGTCTTAGAAGGGTTGATCCTACTGACAGATTTCCTTTAAGAGGGAGGGAGTCAATGTTGAATCTGCCAGTCTTGGTGTTTTCTGGCAAATGCCAATCACTCTGCACGGTGCTGGGCTGTAAGCACAACACCTACTTGTGGACAACGGGCCCTCATACCACCCTCATTGATTGTTTTTGACAGTTTGAGCAGACACATGGAGGTCATTTTGCAGGGCTCTGGCACTGTTCCTCCTGTTCCTCTTTGCACAAAGGAGGAGGTAGCAGTCCTGAAGCTGAGCTGTTGCCCTCCTATGGCCCCTTCCACATCTCCTGGTGTACTTATCTGTCTCTTGGTATCTGCTTCATGCTCCAGACATCGTGCTCTGACAGACACAGCTACACTTCTTGCCACAGCTGCATGTCTTTCTGTCAGCAATACAAAACACAAAAAAATCCCCATTCCTTAGCTGTTTACCAATAGAGTATGTAAGCATGAAAAGGAAATGACCCAAGTTCTTTGTGGGATTTTGTTTTAGGAACATGCAGAAAATCCAGCCAACTGATGTGGGCAAGTTTTTGTTCCTTTTACGATTATCTAAAATCCTAACAGCAAAGAAAACTTCTGGAAAATGCTGGTGGCCTTAATTTATCTAAAGGTACTGCCACACTTAGCTATCCCGTTAGCGATCTCGTTAGCGGTGCATACTAATGAGATCGCTAGCGGGATTGTTTCTATATCGCTAAATGCTGCCGCATTTAGCGATATAGTTAACGACGCTATCGCCGTTAGCGATCTTCTTAACGACTTTAGCGGTACAAAAGTACCGCTAAATCGCTAAGAAAAGGTGCCACACAGCGATAAGATACTTACCCAGCGGGAGCGCCAGCGATGAAATAGGGTCCGGAACGATTCCAGCGACGAGCGAGATCACAGCAGGAAGCTTGTCGCTGGAAGCTGCCGCACTGAACAACATCGCTAACGGGATCGCTAAATAGTGACGTTTTTTAGCGATCCCGTTAGCGATATTGTTTAGTGTGGCATACCCTTTACTCAGCTACATTTTAACCCCTCTCTGCCATCAGACGTACTATTCCGTCCATGTGACCCTGGACCTAATTCCCATGGATGGAATAGTATGTCATGGGCGATCAGCTGCGCTCCCGGGGGGAGCGCAGCTGATCGCCGCCGGGTGTCAGCTGATTATCACAGCTGATACCCGTGATTGTGTGTCAGGAGCGGTCACGGACCGCTCCCGGCACATTAACCCCTGGCACACCGCGATCAAACATGATCGCGGTGTACCCGGGGCACAAGGGAGGATCGCGCAGGGTGGGGGCTCCCTGCGCGCCCCCTGAGACCCTCAGAGCAGCGCGATGTGTCGCGCTGTTCCAAAAGTCCGTCCTCCCTCCAGGTCCCCGGATCCAAGATGGCGCCGGGGTCCTGCAGGGAGGCGGCTTCCTCAGTGCCTGCTGAGAGCAGGAGCTGAGGAAGCATTCAGCGATGCCAGAGCGATCGCTGGTGTGACAGAGTGCTGTGCACACTGTCACACCAGCGATCTGCTAAAATACAGTGATGTCCCACCCTGGGACAAAGTAAAAAAAATAAAAATAAAAAGTGGTAAAAAAAATCATAAAAAAAAATAAATTATTCCCCAATAAATTCATTCTTTCCTGTAAATAAAAAAACAAAACAATAAAAGTACACATATTTGGTATTGCCGCGTCCGTAACGACCCCCCCTATAAAACTGTTCCACTAGTTAACCCCTTTAGTGAACCCCTTAAAAAAAAAAAAAAGAAACGAAGCAAAAAAAATCAATGCTTTATCATCATACCGCTGAACAAAAAGTGGAATAACACGCGATCAAAAAGACCGAGATAAATAACCATGGTACCACTGAAAACGTCATCTTGTCCCACAAAAAACGAGCCATCATACAGCATCATCAGTGAAAAAATAAAAAAGTTATAGCTCGCAGAATAAAGCGATGCAAAAATAATAATTTTTTATATAGAATTGTTTTCATTCTATAAAAGCGCCAAAACATAAAAAAAATGATAAAAATAAGGTATCGCCGTAATCGTACTGACCCGAAGAATAAAACTGCTTTATCAATTTTACAACACGCGGAACGGTACAAACGCCTCCCCCAAAAGAAATTCATGAATTGCTGATCTTTGTTCATTCTAACCTCTCAAAAATCGAAATAAAAAGCGATCAAAAAATGTCACGTGCTCAAAAATGGTACCAATAAAAACGTCACCTCGTCCCGCAAAAAATAAGACCTCACATGTCTCTGTGGGCCAAAATATGCAAAAATTATAGCTCTCAAAATGTGGTGATGCAAAAAACTATTTTTTGCAATAAAAAGCGTCTTTTAGCGTGACAGCTGCCAATCATAAAAACCCACTATAAATAGTAAATCAAACCCCCCTTTATCACCCCCTTAGTTAGGGAAAAATAATAAAATTAAAAAAATGTATTTATTTCCATTTTACCGTTAGGGTTAGGGTTGCGGCTAAAGTTAGGGTTAGGGTTGGCGCTAACGTTAGGATTAGGGTTAGAGTTGGGATTAGGGTTATGGGTGTGTTAGGGTTAGGTTTGTGGTTAGGGTTGGGACTAGGGTTAGGGGTGTGTTGGGGTTATGGTTGGAGTTAGAATTGGAGGGTTTCTGCTGTTTAGGCACATCAGGGACTCTCCAAATGTGACATGGCGTCTGATCTCAATTCCAGCCAATTCTGCGTTGAAAAAGTCAAACGGTGCTCCTTCACTTCTGAGATCTGCCATGCGCCCAAACAGTAGTTTACTCCCGCATATGGGGTGTCAGCGTACTCTGGACCACAAGAGTTATTGTGCAATTTGTCCTATTTCTCCTGTTACCCTTGGGAAAATAAAAAACTGGGGGCGACAAAATCATTTTTGTAAAAAAAAAATGATTTTTTTTGTTTTTATGGCTGTATGTTATAAAACTTCTGTGAAGCACTTGGGGCTTCATAGCGCTCACCACACTTCTAGATAAGTTCCTTGTGGGGTCTATTTTCCAAAATGGGGTCACTTGTGGGGGGTTTCCACTGTTTCGGCGCATCAAGGGCTCTCCAAATGCGACATGATGCCCCCAGACCATTCCATCAAAGTCTGCAATCCAAAACGTCACTACTTCCCTTCCGAGCCCCGACGTGTGCCCATACAGTAGTTTACTCCCACATATTGGGTATCAGCGTACTCAGGACAAATTGGACAACAACTTTTGGGGTCCAATTTCTCCTGTTACCCTTGTGAAAATAAAATATTGGGGGCGAAAAAATCATTTTTGTAAAAAAAAAAGGATTTTTTTTTTTACGGCTGTACGTTATAAACTTCTGTGAAGCACTTCGGGGTTCAAAGTGCTCACCACACATCTAGATAAGTTCCTTGTGGGGTCTATTTTCCAAAATGGGGTCACTTGTGGGGGGTTTCCACTGTTTAGGCGCATCAGGGGCTCTCCAAATGCGACATGACTCCCCCAGACCATTCCATCAAAGTCTGCAATCCAAAACGTCACTACTTACCTTCCGAGCCTCGACGTGCGCCCATACAGTAGTTTACTCCCACATATTGGGTATCAGCATACTCAGGACAAATTGGACAACAACTTTTGGGGTCCAATTTCTCCTGTTACCCTTGTGAAAATAAAATATTGGGGGCGAAAAAATCATTTTTGTAAAAAAAAAAAGAGATTTTTTATTTTACGGCTGTACGTTATAAACTTCTGTGAAGCACTTTGGGGTTCAAAGTGCTCACCACACATCTAGATAAGTTCCTTGAGGGGTCTAGTTTCCAAAATGGTGTCATTTGTGGGGGGTTTCCACTGTTTAGGCAGATCAGGAGCTCTCCAAACACGACATGGCATCCAGCCAATTCTGCGTTGAAAAAGTCAAACGGCGCTCCTTCCCTTCCAAACTCTGCCATGCACCCAAACAGTGGTTTACTTCCACATATGGGGTATCAGCGCACTCAGGACAAATTGCACAATAACTTTTGGAGTCTTGTTACCCTTGGGAAAATAAAAATTGGGGTGAAAAGATCAATTTTGTGGAAAAAATATGATTTTTTAATTTTACAGCTCTACGTTATAAACTTGTGTGAAGCACTTGGGGGTTCAAATTGCTCACCAAAGATCTAGATAAGTTCCTTAGGGGGTCTAGTTTCCCAAATGGGGTCACTTGTGGGGGGTTTCCACTGTTTAGGCACAGCAGGGGCTCTCCAAATGCAACATGGCGTCCAATCTCAATTCCAGCCAATTTTGGTTGGAAAAAGTCAAATGGTGCTCCTTCCATTCCGAGCTCTGCCATGCGCCCAAACAGTGGTTCCCCCCCACATATGGGGTATCAGCGTACTCAGGACAAATTGGACAACAAATTTTGTGGTCCAATTTCTCCTGCTACCCTGGAAAATAAAAATTGTGGTAAAATAATTTTTGTGAAAAAAAATAGGATTTTTTATTTTCATGCCGGTGATTATAAACTTTGTGAAGCACTTTGGGGTTCAAAGTGCTCACCACAGATCTAGATAAGTTCCTTAGGGGTCTAGCTTCCAAAATGGGTATTGTGGGGGATTTCCACTGTTTAGGCTCATGGGCACTACCAAACAGGAACATGACCCCCATCATATTTGCATTCCAAAACGTAACGGCGTCCTTTGCAAGCCCTGCCGTGCGCCCAAACAGTTCTCCCCCCACATATGGGGTATCAGCGTACTCAGGACAAATTGGACAACAACTTTTGGAGTCCAATTTCCTTGGGAAAATCAAAAATTGGGAGTAAAAATCAATTTTGTGGAAAAATTGTTTTTTTTTTTCCACAGGCATTATTAAACTTTGTGAAACACTTTGGGGTTCAAAGTGCTCACCAACAGATCTAGATAAGTTCCTTAGGGGGTCTAGTTTCCCAAATGGGGTCACTTGTGGGGGGTTTCCACTGTTTAGGCACAGCAGGGGCTCTCCAAATGCAACATGGCGTCCAATCTCAATTCCAGCCAATTTTGGTTGGAAAAAGTCAAATGGTGCTCCTTCCATTCCGAGCTCTGCCATGCGCCCAAACAGTGGTTCCCCCCCACATATGGGGTATCAGCGTACTCAGGACAAATTGGACAACAAATTTTGTGGTCCAATTTCTCCTGCTACCCTTGGGAAAATAAAGAAATAGTGAGTAAGAGATAATTTTTGTGGGAAAAAAATAGGATTTTTTATTTTCATGCCCGGGCATTATAAACTTGTGTGAAGCACTTGGGGGTTCAAAGTGCTCACCAAAGATCTAGATAAGTTCCTTAGGGGGTCTAGCTTCCAAAATGGGGTTACTTGTGGGGGATTTCCACTGTTTAGGCTCATCTGGGGCACTACAAACGGAACATGACCCCCATCAATATTTGCATTCCAAAACGTTACTGCTTCCTTTGCAAGCCCTGCCGTGCGCCCAAACAGTTCCCCCCCCACATATGGGGTATCAGCGTACTCAGGACAAATTGGACAACAACTTTTGGGGTCCAATTTCCTTGGGAAAAATCAAAAATTTGGGAGTAAAAAATCATTTTTGTGGAAAATTGTTTTTTTTTTTTCACACCCAGGCATTATAAACTTTTGTGAAACACTTTGGGGTTCAAAGTGCTCACAACAGATCTAGATAAGTTCCTTAGGGGGTCTAGTTTCCAAAATGGTGTCACTTGTGGGGGGTTTCCACTGTTTAGGCATATCAGGGGCTCTCCGAACACGACATGGCGTCCAATCTCAATTCCAGCCAATTTTAGTTTGAAAAAGTCAAACGGCGCTCCTTCCCTTATGAGCTCTGCCGTGTGCTCAAACAGTGGTTTTTCCCCACATATGGGGTATTGGCGTACTCAGGAGAAATTGCACAACAACTTTATCTGCCCATTTTCTCCTTTTACCCTTGTGAAAATAAAAAAAAGTTTGTAAAAGATCATTTTTGTGGCTAAAAAGTTAAATATTAATTTTTTCCTTCCATGTTGCTTCAGCTCCTGTGAAGCACCTGAAGGTTATTAAACTTCTTGAATGTGGTTTTGAGTACCTTGAGGGTGCAGTTTTTAGAATGGTGTCACTTTTGGGTATTTTCTGCCATATAGACCCTCAAAGTGACTTCAAATGTGAGGTGGTCCCTAAAAAAATGGCTTTGTAAATTTTGTTGTAAAAATGAGAAATCACTGGTCAACTTTTATATCGAAGAAATTTACCACTTTCATGAAGTACAATATGTCACGAGAAAACAATCTCAGAATCGTGAAGATCCGTTGAAGCGTTCCAGAGTTATAACCTCATAAAGAGACAGTGGTCAGAATTGTAAAAATTGGCCCGGTCATTAACGTGCAAACCACCCTTGGGTGAAGGGGTTAAAATTATTTTTTTGACTAAGCATTTCATAACATGTATCATAGATACCCCATCTTTTAACAGACAAAAGTTAATACACTTCCTATAACCAAAGGAGACAAATGAAATAACAAATGTTAATTCATTGACTCATAAAAATCTTGAAGTTTAAAAAAAATGAGTTGTTTTTTTCCTAAAAAATACAAGAATATGTGTTGCTGGGGGCCAACAATGTCTGTCTGAATTACAGCAACTGTCTGGGAATTAAATGAATTGTTACTCAGGACATCAGAGAGAATTAACAATGCCTTACATATGCTGTTTGATATCTGCCTTCGTTTAAGAAACTGTTAAAGTACCAATTATATTTCTAAATTAAGAAAATGCTGCTTATTCTGCTTTTAATAGTACAGTAACTCATTAAACTATCTTTCCAATCTCTTAATAAGCACTATTTTGTGGAATAGCTCATTTCTCATCCAGCCAGCATTAGAACATTTTACTTCCCCAAGCGTTCTTTGCAAATATTAACCTTGACTTTTAAACTATCATTGTTTTCTTATACTTTTACAACATGAAGAAATTTCTAAAGTGTGGTTACAAGGACAGGTATGGCAATAGTATGATCAAAGCAGAGGCAAAATAAGACATAAAGTGTATATTGTCATCTCGATGTATGCTCCTCTTCTTAATGTCACCACAATGTGTGCTGTACCTTCTGCTCTTGAGTCTTCTCAGCACAAAGTCACTACACATATTTGTATTTTTGGAGCATTTGTTATTGGTCTTGTATTTTTTGCATTAATTGCCTAGAGTACATCATATTTGTCTTTGGTAAACCTTCATGTTAAAGCTTTTTTTTTTCTTGTTGTTTCTTGTTTGGGCATAAACAAAGGCTCTCAATGTGTCTATCAAAGGGTTTTGGTACATTAAACATTTTTGGAAATGTAATACTAATTATAAGAGATTAGCGGATCAGGCAAAACTCGAATTCGCCTGTTTGCACGCATTTTCCTGGGAAATTCAGTGAGTAGAAAAATTCTTCTCTGTGAATTGAATTCCCCTTATTATGCTCTGAGGTCTTTCCATAATAAACATAAGATGTAAAAAATGAAAAAATCCTCTCACCATACTGCTCACACCTTCAGCTCATCTTCTCCTTAATTTACCCAATTCGTTCCTCAGTGCATCTTCTTATCACCAACACCAAGTGCTGAATCCCTGGGCTTCTGCATGGTAGGCCGACTCCCAGCTCTGATGACACCTGGAAAAGTTCTTAACATGACGTCACACGCACTGTGACCTTGCGCATGCATTCGCGGAAACGTCCAAAGCTTCATCAGAGCCAAATTTTCCCTTCAAGAGTGAAGAAGCCTGGGAATTTAGCACTAGGTGCTGGTGATAATAAAATGCACCCAGGGCCAGACGGATGACAGTGAAGAGCTTAGGGGTCGAAAAGGTGAGTGGTAAGGTGTGTGCATGGTATGAGCTCGGTTGCAACAACTTTATTATATAATGGATTGCAACCGAACCTGGGGTCCACGATGCAGTTTATGTCACTGCTGCTGAACACCCTTTGGGTATTAGGGTTACAACTGCCGACTAAAGGATTAAATTAGATCTCTCCTGTGTTACTTCACACTAGGAGAGATGTAGAATTGGCACTATCTCCGTTAACGTCACGGGAGATGTGCTATCGACTGGTGTAGATGTAGCCCTGTTAATGGCACAGAAGCCACTTGCCAGATATTAGGTTTGCACTATGTGCTGCAAGCTGGTATAGACGTAGCCCTGTTGACTGCACAGAAGCTACGTGCCAGCCACTAGGAAGTGCCTGCTACTAGCGCCAGGCATACGTGCTACCAGCCGGCGTGAGACCGGACTGAGCAACTCTGTGTTCAGCTTGGCAGGCGATGCCCAGATTACGCGCCTCGCAGTCTTCTCAGGGTGTATAGCTACCCGATATTCGTAGCAAGACTGCGTCACATTGGCTACCTGCCTGGCATAAGCTAAATGTGCCTGAAGGACCTGTGCTAATTAGCCGAGCGAACTCTGGCATCGGCAGGTCCCGGAGAGCAAAGCTAGAGAGCTCGTGGAGCTCAGATTCTGGTACATCCACACATGAGCACTGCCTATTTTAGTATGATCTGACCGCGCCGCGCTGCGGACAGACAAGCTATTTAAGGGCTAAGCTCCGCCCCAGCCATCTCGTCAATCGCATCACCGATGATGTCATCCGTGACCAATCAGGCGGTGCCAGGTCAGAGGAACAGCTGACGTTAACCACCAATCACGGATCGCCATGTCACGGACATGCTCAGTGCAGGCATTTCTGGACTTCGGCTATAACAGCCCTGTCTCCTTCTGTAACCTATGCTTAAGGCTACTATTAACAAAGACTCTGGAGACAGCTTGTACTCTCTTGTACTGGCTAGGCGTTGGGTTTGACCACAAAGCTAAGCAGCATGAGACCTGGATGGGGGACCACTGGTTCCTTAGATCCAGATTCAAATCCAGCCGACGCCTAACAGTGCAAGTGTTGTTTTTTTAACCTTTTGTTGGCCCTTTATGTTGCAACAAATTGCAGCCAGCAGCTGCTATTTTACTGGATCCATGCCAAAGCAAATAAAAATCAGCATTTTGGCTAATGTGAATTATTGTAATAAGTAAGTTAAATTTAATTCCACCTGAAAATATTCGCTCATCTCTTCTAGGAATATGAAATATAAAACAAAATTGATTACTTTTTTAATTAAATTTTTCTTTGGCTACTGCTAAATTATCATAATAATTTACAAATATCAAAAACAAGTGTAGTGGGTACAGATGGGCTCCTCTTGTACAAATGTTTGTTGAACACACAAAAGATCAGCTTCTTACTAATTTCTATTCTCACATAGAAAACAATTAGTAAATACGGTGTTATTCAAAAACATAAACTCAGGCAGTGCCAGGTGTCCTGGCCTTTCTAAAAATGTCATGCTGGCTGCAGAAATGAACATACTATGGCTGCATTTTATATGAACTGCATCTGCCATTGCCTTCTTACTGCCATTATAGATTCTGTAAGCCAAGTATTTTTTGACAGTCATGACATTTTCAATGTGTTACGTGTTTGTCGTAATAATAAAGCTAGCTATGCTTGGCAGGCATTTCAGGGGCTTCAATTTCTCCCTGCTGTCTTTAGAATACAAAAAAATGAATGTTACATCTATCAATCATTTGCTACTACAGGTAAGCAAATTACGCCTGATGTATATGGTTAGATGTTTGAAACAATGTATAGTGAAACTTTGAACTGAAGCAAAATAACGTTCAAAGTCTTAATTAAATTAATAAAGACATTGAAACAGTTTTTTTGTTAAATATGGAAAATGTAAATTTAGACTAGACAGTCTTAAAATATGGCAAATTTCTTACAGTGGCTGATGCTGGATAAAATGGGTTTAACTTTACATACTTTTACAACAAAGATTCCCTAAGGCATTTTAATGTGTATACATATACTCAAAGAAAACAAAATAGAACTATGAAATATAAAAATAGAATATTTTTAAAGATAATAATTCATAAAACATATTTAGCAATGAGAGCCTCGAAAAAGAAGGACACAAGGGATGCCCGATGTAAAGTAAATAAATCTGGTAAACCCATAGGCTTCGATGTTAGAGGAAAAGGCAAATGCAAGTGCTAAAGAATGAATAAATCCTTCCTGTAACCATATACATTAGCCCAGATATCGGAAAGACTCATGAAATTTAGACAGAAGAATAGTCCATATATGGCAGGTCAAAATACTGAAATACCTTAACTAATGAGCGCTCAACTGCTGGGGAGATAGGAGGCAATGTGTCCCTCCACCCTGACGTACGTTTCACCTTGCTTCATCTTACAGGCACTCCCCCAATATAAATTTATGGGGGCCCCTAGGCGTTACCGTTCAGGTTCACCCATCTCTACAAGTAACGTAGTTTAGCTAGTTGATGCAGAAAATCTGCAACATTAAAAATTCACCAAATAATCAAAATGGAAATTTAGTATAAAGAAAATTAAAGGTCAGCCCACCTTTCTATGTCCTATTAGGCTATAGGGACATTGGAGATATTATTGCTATGTTACTGACAAATAGTGACTCTTTCTCTGGCAGACACTACTTGTCCATTATTTACATGATCGATTACTTGCATAAATCATTAAACTTATTATTATTACTGATCACTGGGGTTATGAATGTATGGGTTTATTAGATTAATTAATGAACACTGCATTTATAAAGCCAGAAGGAGGTGATTAGGGTTGTGAAACTTCAGTATAATACAAGTTTGTCATGTTGAAATAATCCCCTCAAGATATACAGGTGCTTCTCACAAAATTAGAATATCATCAAAAAGTTAATTTATTTGAGTTCTTCAATACAAAAAGAGAAACTCATATATTATATAGTCATTACAAACAGTGATCTATTTCAAGTGTTTATTTCTGTTAATGTTGATGACTATGGCTTACAGCCAATAAAAACCAAAACTCATTATCTCAGTAAATTAGAATACGTTATAACACCAGCTTTAAAAATTGTTTTAAAATCCGAAATGTTGGCAAGCTGAAATGTATGTTTAGTAAATGCATTCAATATTTGGTCGGGGCTCCTTTTGCATCAATTACTGCATATATGCAGCATGGCATGGAGGCAATGAGCCTGTAGCACTGCTGAGGTGATATGGAAGCCCAGGTTGCTTTGATAGCAGCCTTCAGCTCGTCTGCATTATTGGATCTGGTGTCTCTCATCTTCCTCTTGTCAATACCCCATAGATTGTCTATGGGCTTAAGGTCAGGCAAGTTTGATGGCCAATCAATCACAGTGATACTGTTTTTTTAAACCAGGTATTGGTACTTTTGGCAATGTGGACAGGTTCCATGTGCCACTGGAGAATGAACTTTCAATCTCCAAAAAGCTTGTCAGCAGAGGGAAGCATGAAGTGCTCTAAAATTTCCTGGTAGATGGCTGCGCTGAGTTTGGTCTTGATAAAACACAATGGACCTACACCAGCAGATGGCATGGCTCCCGAAACCATCACTGATAGTGAAAACTTCACACTAGACCTCAAGCAGCTTGGATAGTGTGCCTCTCCACTCTTCCTCCAGACTTTGAGACCTTGATTTCTAAATGAAATGAAAAATGTACTTTCAATTAAAAACAACACTGTTGTGAATAGGCTGGATATGAGTTCTGAGCAGAAGCTCCCTCTGGTGGTTACAAACGGTACTGGACTGTCCAGTGAAGATTGTGAGGATTGGGAATCAGGTGTTACTGACTGGTCTTATATAACGGAGTCGCCTTCCCATCAGGGTTGCCGGTGATCAATTGTTCTGGTCTCAATCCTTGATTCCTGTTTCCTTGGTAGCCTGCTGTGTCGTGTCTGAATCTCCTGCTAACAGATAAGACATTTTCTTCTTTTTGTTTTTGTGCTTGATTTTTGCATTTTGTCCTGAACTTCTGTGGGGGCCTTCAGGGTCCCCTCTGGGGGCTTTTGCCCTCTCAGTTCAGTTCAGCCACTGATGTTTGTACATTTGCTTTTTCCAGTTTTTTCAGTGGCTGCTGTTTTGATTTTGGTTACACCAGAGAACTAATTTAGGTGGTAGAGGTCATGTGATCTCAGGTGTTTTTGAAATTAGTAGAGTTGGTGCTTTTCAGGGATTTTGGGATTGCAGTAAGTGCCCTTCCTATCCTTTTCTATTTAGTAAGTTTGGGCCCCAACGTTTGCTCATACTATTTTCTGTCTGTGTCAGTATTTCTTCTTGTCTAACCGCCATTACATGTTTGGGGGCTTTCTATGTTCTTTGGGGATCTGCTCCGGGGCAGATAGCTTTCCTCTTTCTATCTTTAGGTGTAGTTAGTTTCTCAGGCTGTGACGAGGCGTCTAGGACCAACGTAGGAACGCTCCACGGCTGCCTCTAGTTGTGGTGGTTAGTCAGGGTACTGCAATCTCATAGTTTCCAACTGCTCTGGTGTATTGCCTTTTTTTACCTGTACTCCTCAGCTACCGAAACATAACAGTATCACCGGCCTAACAAATTGAAAATTATATTGTACTCACAGAAGGGAAAAAAAAAAATATTGTTAAAGAAAAAAGTTGTCAGAGATATATATATTTTTTTTTCCCTCTGTATCTCTGGGTGCTGGGAGGATTTTTTCTTTTCTCTCAATGGAGTTTGCACAGTTGTCTGGCCGTGTGGATCAGCTTGCCACTGAAGTTCGGAGTATTGCTACCTATCTTGCTAGGTTACCTGTTGTGGAACCTAGGATTCCCATGCCAGATTTGTTTTTAGGGGATCAAGCTAAGTTTCTAAATTTCAAAAATAATTGTAAATTGTTTTTTGCCTTAAAATCTAAGTCCTCAGGGAACGCAGCGCAGCAGGTTCAAATTGTCATCTCTCTCCTGCGCGGCGATCCTCAGGATTGGGCTTTTTCCCTGACACCTGGGGATCCTGTTTTGAGTGATGTTGATGCATTTTTTCAGGCTTTGGGGTTATTGTACGATGAGCCTAATATCACTGATCAAGCTGAAAAAACTTTGTTGGCATTAAATCAGGGGCTTGAGGACGCTGAGTTATACTGTCAGAGATTCCGTAGGTGGGCAGTCCTGACCAAATGGAATGACGACGCTTTGGCAGCTCTTTTTCGGAAGGGTCTGTCAGATAATGTAAAGGATGTTATGGTGGGATTCCCTGTTCCCTCTGGTCTCAATGATTCTATGTCATTAGCGATTCAAATTGACAGACGTTTGCGTGAGCGGAAAGGTATGCGTGGAATAATGTTGCCTTGTGAACCTGCTTCTGAATCCATGCAGTGTGATAGAGTGGTTTCTGGGGCACAGCGTCATGAATTTCGAAAGCGCAATGGGTTATGTTTCTACTGTGGTGATGCCTCTCATGCTATTTCAGTCTGTCCTAAGCGGGAAGACGTTTTGCACGCTCAGTTGTCTTGGGTAGTGTTCAGACTAAGTTTTTATTAACTGTTACCCTGATATGCTCTCTGTCCTCATTTTCTGCTCAGGCTTTTGTTGATTCTGGAGCAGCTATTAACCTGATGGATTTTGATTTTGCTAAATGTTGTGGGTTTCCCTTGATACCCCTACGGAAGTCTATTCCCCTACTGGGGATCGATTCTACCCCTTTGGCTGAGAATAAACCTCAGTTCTCTACTCAGGTGATAATGAGGGTAGAACCTGATCATCAGGAGAGTTGCAAATTTTTGGTTCTGTATAATCTGCATGACATTATCGTACTGGGTTTCCCTTGGTTACAGTCTCATAATCCTGTTTTGGATTGGAAATCTGTGTCTGTTACCAGTTGGGGCTGCCAATGTGTTAATACTGACACTCCTGTTTTTTCTGCCTCCCCCCAGGCTCAGGATGTTCCTGACTTTTTGATTGATTTTTCTGATGTGTTTAGCGAAAGTAAATCTGCATCCTTGCCTCCCCATAGGAGCTATGACTGCGCTATTGAATTAGTGCCTGGTAGTAAATTCCCTAAAGGTCGCCTTTTTAACTTGTCTGTACCTGAACATGACGCTATGCGGTCTTATATCAAGGAGTCATTGGAGAAGGGTCATATCAGACCATCCTCTTCACCCTTAGGTGCCGGTTTTTTCTTTGTGGCCAAAAAGGATGGTTCATTAAGGCCGTGTATTGATTATCGTCTCTTGAACAATATTACTGTGAAATATCAATATCCGTTACCCTTGATCTCTGACCTGTTTTCCAGGGTGAAAAACGCTACTTGGTTTACCAAGCTTGACCTCAGGGGGCATATAACCTTATTCGCATTAAGCACGGGGATGAATGGAAGACGGCATTTAATACCCCTGAAGGGCATTTTTAGTACCTTGTGATGCCCTTTGGGCTCACTAATGCTCCTTCTGTCTTCCAGTCCTTCATGAATGACATTTTTAGGGATTTTGTGGATAAATTTCTGATTGTTTATTTGGATGATATCTTGATTTTTTCCAATGACTGGGACTCTCATGTAAAACATGTTCGGACTGTGTTCCAGATTTTGAGAGAGAATGCTCTGTATGTGAAGGGATCAAAGTGTCTTTTTGGCGTTCAGAGGATCTCATTTCTGGGATTCATTTTGTCCCCATCTGTTATTGAAATGGACCCGGTCAAAGTTCAGGCCATCTGTGATTGGGTCCAACCTACTTCATTAAAGGCTCTTCAAAGATTCTTGGGTTTTGCCAATTTTTATCGTAAATTTATTGGTAATTTCTCGGTTATTGTTAAACCATTAACTGATTTGACCAAAAATCGTTCTGATGTGGTGAATTGGCCTCCTGAGGCATTCTCTGCATTTCAGGAACTTAAGCAGAGATTCACTTCTGCTCCTGTTCTACGGCAGACTGATGTTTCTCTACCATTTCAGGTGGAGGTTGATGCCTCTGAAATTGGGGCAGGTGCCGTTTTGTCCCAAAGAGATCCAGAGACCTCTAAAAGTAACCCTTGTGCCTTTTTCTCTTGAAAATTTTCTCCTACTGAACGTAATTATGACGTGGGTAATCGGGAGTTATTGGCCATGAAGTGGGCTTTTGAAGAGTGGAGACATTGGCTGGAGGGAGCCAAACATCGGGTGGTGGTCCTTACGGACCATAAGAATCTAGTTTATCTGGAATCTGCCAAGCGACTTAATCCTAGACAGGCCAGGTGGGCCTTGTTTTTCACATGTTTTAATTTTGTGGTTTCATTTCTTCCTGGCACTAAGAATGTTAAGGCGGATGCCCTCTCGAGGAGTTTCCTGGCGGACTCTCCTGAGTTATCTGATCCTTCTGTTATTTTGAAAGAGGGTGTAGTTCTTTCCGCCATCTCGCCCAATTTGAGACTGGCTCTGGAGGGTGTCAGGAGGATAAGCCCGAGCGCTGCCCTGTTGGGAAATTGTTTGTCCCGGACCAGTGGAAAAAGAGTGTAATGTCTGAGATTCATTGTTCCGCGTTGGCCAGTCATCCCGGAATTTTTGGTACCAGAGACTTGGTTAGTCGGTCCTTTTGGTGGCCTACCTTGTCTCGTGATGTCAGGGAGTTTGTGCAGTCCTGCGGGACTTTCTCTCGCTCCAAGCCTTGCTCTCATTCTAGTGGTTTGTTGATGCCATTACCTGTGCCCAAGAGACCATGGACCTATATCTCTATTGATTTCATTTCCGACCTCCCTGTTTCTCAGAGAATGACCATCATCTGGGTGATTTGCGATAGGTTTTCCAAGATAATACATCTTGTGCCATTACCTAAGTTGCCTTCCTCCTCTGAATTGGTGCCTTTGTTCCTTCAGCACGTGGTTCGTTTACACGGCATTCCTGAGAACATTGTGTCTGACAGAGGAGTCCAGTTTGTTTCCAGATTTTGGAGGACCTTTTGTTCTAAACTTGGTGTTCAATTGTCTTTCTCCTCGGCGTTTCATCCTCAGACCAATGGTCAAACTGAGAGAACAAACCAGACATTGGAGACTTATCTGAGATGCTTTGTGTCTGCTGATCAGGATGACTGGGTCTCTTTTTTGCCTTTGGCTGAGTTTGCTCTTAATAATAGGGCTAGCTCTGCCACTTTGATGTCTCCATTTTTCTGTAATTCTGGGTTTCACCCTCGATTTTCTTCAGGACAGACGGAGGCTTCTGTCTGTCCGGGTGTTGACTCTGTTGTGGAGCGTATGCAACAGATTTGGGACCAGGTAGTGGAGAGGTTGTCCCTCTCTCAGGAGAGGGCCCAGCGGTTTGCTAACCGGCATAGGACTGATGGTCCTCGGTTTAAAGTGGGGGACTTGGTCTGGTTGTCCTCAAGAAATATTCCTATGAGAGTGGCATCTCCTAAATTTAAGCCTAGGTTCATTGGACCTTATAAGATCATGGAGATTCTTAATCCTGTTTCTTTTCGTTTGCTTCTTCCAGGGACATTTAAGATCCATAACGTGTTCCACAAGTCCTTGTTGAAGAGGTTTGTTGAGCCAGTGGTTCCTACTACTGTGCCTCCTGACCCTGTTTTGGTTGAGGGCAATCTGGAGTATGTGGTTGAGAAAATATTGAATTCTCGTTTTTCTAGACGGAAACTCCAGTATTTGGTTAAATGTTGAGGTTATGGTCAGGAAGACAATTCTTGGGTGTTTGCTTCGGACATCCATGCTAGGAGACTCATCCATGCGTATCATAGAACTCATCCTGACCGACCTGGTTGCTCAAATGAGGGTTCGGTGACCCCTCCTCAAGGGGGGGTACTGTTGTGAATAGGCTGGAAATGAGTTCTGAGCAGAAGCTCCCTCTGGTGGTTACAAACGGTACTGGACTGTCCAGTGAAGATTGTGAGGATTGGGAATCAGGTGTTACTGACTGGTCTTATATAAGGGAGTCGCCTTCCCATCAGGGTTGCCGGTGATCAATTGTTCTGGTCTCAATCCTTGATTCCTGTTTCCTTGGTAGCCTGCTGTGTCGTGTCTGAATCTCCTGCTAACAGATAAGACATTTTCTTCTTTTTGTTTTTGTGCTTGATTTTTGCATTTTGTCCTGCACTTCTGTGGGGGCCTTCAGGGTCCCCTCTGGGGGCTTTTGCCCTCTCAGTTCAGTTCAGCCACTGATGTTTGTACATTTGCTTTTTCCAGTTTTTTCAGTGGCTGCTGTTTTGATTTTGGTTACACCAGAGAACTAATTTAGGTGGTAGAGGTCGTGTGATCTCAGGTGTTTTTGAAATTAGTAGAGTTGGTGCTTTTCAGGGTTTTTTGGGATTGCTGTAAGTGCCCTTCCTATCCTTTTCTATTTAGTAAGTTTGGGCCCCAACGTTTGCTCATACTATTTTCTGTCTGTGTCAGTATTTCTTCTTGTCTAACCGCCATTACATGTTTGGGGGCTTTCTATGTTCTTTGGGGATCTGCTCCGGGGCAGATAGCTTTCCTCTTTCTATCTTTAGGTGTAGTTAGTTTCTCAGGCTGTGACGAGGCGTCTAGGACCAACGTAGGAACGCTCCACGGCTGCCTCTAGTTGTGGTGGTTAGTCAGGGTACTGCAATCTCATAGTTTCCAACTGCTCTGGTGTATTGCCTTTTTTTACCTGTACTCCTCAGCTACCGAAACATAACAGTATCACCGCCTAACAAATTGAAAATTATATTGTACTCACAGAAGTGAAAAAAAATATATTGTTAAAGAAAAAAGTTGTCAGAGACATATATATATTTTTTTCCCTCTGTATCTCTGGGTGCTGGGGAGGATTTTTTCTTTTCTCTCAATGGAGTTTGCACAGTTGTCTGGCCGTGTGGATCAGCTTGCCACTGAAGTTCGGAGTATTGCTACCTATCTTGCTAGGTTACCTGTTGTGGAACCTAGGATTCCCATGCCAGATTTGTTTTTAGGGGATCAAGCTAAGTTTCTAAATTTCAAAAATAATTGTAAATTGTTTTTTGCCTTAAAATCTAAGTCCTCAGGGAACGCAGCGCAGCAGGTTCAAATTGTCATCTCTCTCCTGCGCGGCGATCCTCAGGATTGGGCTTTTTCCCTGACACCTGGGGATCCTGTTTTGAGTGATGTTGATGCATTTTTTCAGGCTTTGGGGTTATTGTACGATGAGCCTAATATCACTGATCAAGCTGAAAAAACTTTGTTGGCATTAAATCAGGGGCTTGAGGACGCTGAGTTATACTGTCAGAGATTCCGTAGGTGGGCAGTCCTGACCAAATGGAATGACGACGCTTTGGCAGCTCTTTTTCGGAAGGGTCTGTCAGATAATGTAAAGGATGTTATGGTGGGATTCCCTGTTCCCTCTGGTCTCAATGATTCTATGTCATTAGCGATTCAAATTGACAGACGTTTGCGTGAGCGGAAAGGTATGCGTGGAATAATGTTGCCTTGTGAACCTGCTTCTGAACCATGCAGTGTGATAGAGTGGTTTCTGGGGCACAGCGTCATGAATTTCGAAAGCGCAATGGGTTATGTTTCTACTGTGGTGATGCCTCTCATGCTATTTCAGTCTGTCCTAAGCGGGGAAGACGTTTTGCATGCTCAGTTGTCTTGGGTAGTGTTCAGACTAAGTTTTTATTAACTGTTACCCTGATATGCTCTCTGTCCTCATTTTCTGCTCAGGCTTTTGTTGATTCTGGAGCAGCTATTAACCTGATGGATTTTGATTTTGCTAAACGTTGTGGGTTTCCCTTGATACGCCTACGGAAGTCTATTCCCCTACTGGGGATCGATTCTACCCCTTTGGCTGAGAATAAACCTCAGTTCTCTACTCAGGTGATAATGAGGGTAGAACCTGATCATCAGGAGAGTTGCAAATTTTTGGTTCTGTATAATCTGCATGACATTATCGTACTGGGTTTCCCTTGGTTACAGTCTCATAATCCTGTTTTGGATTGGAAATCTGTGTCTGTTACCAGTTGGGGCTGCCAATGTGTTAATACTGACACTCCTGTTTTTTCTGCCTCCCCCCAGGCTCAGGATGTTCCTGACTTTTTGATTGATTTTTCTGATGTGTTTAGCGAAAGTAAATCTGCATCCTTGCCTCCCCATAGGAGCTATGACTGCGCTATTGAATTAGTGCCTGGTAGTAAATTCCCTAAAGGTCGCCTTTTTAACTTGTCTGTACCTGAACATGACGCTATGCGGTCTTATATCAAGGAGTCATTGGAGAAGGGTCATATCAGACCATCCTCTTCACCCTTAGGTGCCGGTTTTTTCTTTGTGGCCAAAAAGGATGGTTCATTAAGGCCGTGTATTGATTATCGTCTCTTGAACAATATTACTGTGAAATATCAATATCCGTTACCCTTGATCTCTGACCTGTTTTCCAGGGTGAAAAACGCTACTTGGTTTACCAAGCTTGACCTCAGGGGGGCATATAACCTTATTCGCATTAAGCACGGGGATGAATGGAAGACGGCATTTAATACCCCTGAAGGGCATTTTTAGTACCTTGTGATGCCCTTTGGGCTCACTAATGCTCCTTCTGTCTTCCAGTCCTTCATGAATGACATTTTAGGGATTTTGTGGATAAATTTCTGATTGTTTATTTGGATGATATCTTGATTTTTTCCAATGACTGGGACTCTCATGTAAAACATGTTCGGACTGTGTTCCAGATTTTGAGAGAGAATGCTCTGTATGTGAAGGGATCAAAGTGTCTTTTTGGCGTTCAGAGGATCTCATTTCTGGGATTCATTTTGTCCCCATCTGTTATTGAAATGGACCCGGTCAAAGTTCAGGCCATCTGTGATTGGGTCCAACCTACTTCATTAAAGGCTCTTCAAAGATTCTTGGGTTTTGCCAATTTTTATCGTAAATTTATTGGTAATTTCTCGGTTATTGTTAAACCATTAACTGATTTGACCAAAAATCGTTCTGATGTGGTGAATTGGCCTCCTGAGGCATTCTCTGCATTTCAGGAACTTAAGCAGAGATTCACTTCTGCTCCTGTTCTACGGCAGACTGATGTTTCTCTACCATTTCAGGTGGAGGTTGATGCCTCTGAAATTGGGGCAGGTGCCGTTTTGTCCCAAAGAGATCCAGAGACCTCTAAAAGTAACCCTTGTGCCTTTTTCTCTTGAAAATTTTCTCCTACTGAACGTAATTATGACGTGGGTAATCGGGAGTTATTGGCCATGAAGTGGGCTTTTGAAGAGTGGAGACATTGGCTGGAGGGAGCCAAACATCGGGTGGTGGTCCTTACGGACCATAAGAATCTAGTTTATCTGGAATCTGCCAAGCGACTTAATCCTAGACAGGCCAGGTGGGCCTTGTTTTTCACATGTTTTAATTTTGTGGTTTCATTTCTTCCTGGCACTAAGAATGTTAAGGCGGATGCCCTCTCGAGGAGTTTCCTGGCGGACTCTCCTGAGTTATCTGATCCTTCTGTTATTTTGAAAGAGGGTGTAGTTCTTTCCGCCATCTCGCCCAATTTGAGACTGGCTCTGGAGGGGTGTCAGGAGGATAAGCCCGAGCGCTGCCCTGTTGGGAAATTGTTTGTCCCGGACCAGTGGAAAAAGAGTGTAATGTCTGAGATTCATTGTTCCGCGTTGGCCAGTCATCCCGGAATTTTTGGTACCAGAGACTTGGTTAGTCGGTCCTTTTGGTGGCCTACCTTGTCTCGTGATGTCAGGGAGTTTGTGCAGTCCTGCGGGACTTTCTCTCGCTCCAAGCCTTGCTCTCATTCTAGTGGTTTGTTGATGCCATTACCTGTGCCCAAGAGACCATGGACCTATATCTCTATTGATTTCATTTCCGACCTCCCTGTTTCTCAGAGAATGACCGTCATCTGGGTGATTTGCGATAGGTTTTCCAAGATAATACATCTTGTGCCATTACCTAAGTTGCCTTCCTCCTCTGAATTGGTGCCTTTGTTCCTTCAGCACGTGGTTCGTTTACACGGCATTCCTGAGAACATTGTGTCTGACAGAGGAGTCCAGTTTGTTTCCAGATTTTGGAGGACCTTTTGTTCTAAACTTGGTGTTCAATTGTCTTTCTCCTCGGCGTTTCATCCTCAGACCAATGGTCAAACTGAGAGAACAAACCAGACATTGGAGACTTATCTGAGATGCTTTGTGTCTGCTGATCAGGATGACTGGGTCTCTTTTTTGCCTTTGGCTGAGTTTGCTCTTAATAATAGGGCTAGCTCTGCCACTTTGATGTCTCCATTTTTCTGTAATTCTGGGTTTCACCCTCGATTTTCTTCAGGACAGACGGAGGCTTCTGTCTGTCCGGGTGTTGACTCTGTTGTGGAGCGTATGCAACAGATTTGGGACCAGGTAGTGGAGAGGTTGTCCCTCTCTCAGGAGAGGGCCCAGCGGTTTGCTAACCGGCATAGGACTGATGGTCCTCGGTTTAAAGTGGGGGACTTGGTCTGGTTGTCCTCAAGAAATATTCCTATGAGAGTGGCATCTCCTAAATTTAAGCCTAGGTTCATTGGACCTTATAAGATCATGGAGATTCTTAATCCTGTTTCTTTTCGTTTGCTTCTTCCAGGGACATTTAAGATCCATAACGTGTTCCACAAGTCCTTGTTGAAGAGGTTTGTTGAGCCAGTGGTTCCTACTACTGTGCCTCCTGACCCTGTTTTGGTTGAGGGCAATCTGGAGTATGTGGTTGAGAAAATATTGAATTCTCGTTTTTCTAGACGGAAACTCCAGTATTTGGTTAAATGTTGAGGTTATGGTCAGGAAGACAATTCTTGGGTGTTTGCTTCGGACATCCATGCTAGGAGACTCATCCATGCGTATCATAGAACTCATCCTGACCGACCTGGTTGCTCAAATGAGGGTTCGGTGACCCTCCTCAAGGGGGGGTACTGTTGTGAATAGGCTGGAAATGAGTTCTGAGCAGAAGCTCCCTCTGGTGGTTACAAACGGTACTGGACTGTCCAGTGAAGATTGTGAGGATTGGGAATCAGGTGTTACTGACTGGTCTTATATAAGGGAGTCGCCTTCCCATCAGGGTTGCCGGTGATCAATTGTTCTGGTCTCAATCCTTGATTCCTGTTTCCTTGGTAGCCTGCTGTGTCGTGTCTGAATCTCCTGCTAACAGATAAGACATTTTCTTCTTTTTGTTTTTGTGCTTGATTTTTGCATTTTGTCCTGCACTTCTGTGGGGGCCTTCAGGGTCCCCTCTGGGGGCTTTTGCCCTCTCAGTTCAGTTCAGCCACTGATGTTTGTACATTTGCTTTTTCCAGTTTTTTCAGTGGCTGCTGTTTTGATTTTGGTTACACCAGAGAACTAATTTAGGTGGTAGAGGTCGTGTGATCTCAGGTGTTTTTGAAATTAGTAGAGTTGGTGCTTTTCAGGGTTTTTTGGGATTGCTGTAAGTGCCCTTCCTATCCTTTTCTATTTAGTAAGTTTGGGCCCCAACGTTTGCTCATACTATTTTCTGTCTGTGTCAGTATTTCTTCTTGTCTAACCGCCATTACATGTTTGGGGGCTTTCTATGTTCTTTGGGGATCTGCTCCGGGCAGATAGCTTTCCTCTTTCTATCTTTAGGTGTAGTTAGTTTCTCAGGCTGTGACGAGGCGTCTAGGACCAACGTAGGAACGCTCCACGGCTGCCTCTAGTTGTGGTGGTTAGTCAGGGTACTGCAATCTCATAGTTTCCAACTGCTCTGGTGTATTGCCTTTTTTTACCTGTACTCCTCAGCTACCGAAACATAACAGTATCACCGGCCTAACAAATTGAAAATTATATTGTACTCACAGAAGTGAAAAAAAATATATTGTTAAAGAAAAAAGTTGTCAGAGATATATATATTTTTTTTTCCCTCTGTATCTCTGGGTGCTGGGGAGGATTTTTTCTTTTCTCTCAATGGAGTTTGCACAGTTGTCTGGCCGTGTGGATCAGCTTGCCACTGAAGTTCGGAGTATTGCTACCTATCTTGCTAGGTTACCTGTTGTGGAACCTAGGATTCCCATGCCAGATTTGTTTTTAGGGGATCAAGCTAAGTTTCTAAATTTCAAAAATAATTGTAAATTGTTTTTTGCCTTAAAATCTAAGTCCTCAGGGAACGCAGCGCAGCAGGTTCAAATTGTCATCTCTCTCCTGCGCGGCGATCCTCAGGATTGGGCTTTTTCCCTGACACCTGGGGATCCTGTTTTGAGTGATGTTGATGCATTTTTTCAGGCTTTGGGGTTATTGTACGATGAGCCTAATATCACTGATCAAGCTGAAAAAACTTTGTTGGCATTAAATCAGGGGCTTGAGGACGCTGAGTTATACTGTCAGAGATTCCGTAGGTGGGCAGTCCTGACCAAATGGAATGACGACGCTTTGGCAGCTCTTTTTCGGAAGGGTCTGTCAGATAATGTAAAGGATGTTATGGTGGGATTCCCTGTTCCCTCTGGTCTCAATGATTCTATGTCATTAGCGATTCAAATTGACAGACGTTTGCGTGAGCGGAAAGGTATGCGTGGAATAATGTTGCCTTGTGAACCTGCTTCTGAATCCATGCAGTGTGATAGAGTGGTTTCTGGGCACAGCGTCATGAATTTCGAAAGCGCAATGGGTTATGTTTCTACTGTGGTGATGCCTCTCATGCTATTTCAGTCTGTCCTAAGCGGGGAAGACGTTTTGCATGCTCAGTTGTCTTGGGTAGTGTTCAGACTAAGTTTTTATTAACTGTTACCCTGATATGCTCTCTGTCCTCATTTTCTGCTCAGGCTTTTGTTGATTCTGGAGCAGCTATTAACCTGATGGATTTTGATTTTGCTAAACGTTGTGGGTTTCCCTTGATACGCCTACGGAAGTCTATTCCCCTACTGGGGATCGATTCTACCCCTTTGGCTGAGAATAAACCTCAGTTCTCTACTCAGGTGATAATGAGGGTAGAACCTGATCATCAGGAGAGTTGCAAATTTTTGGTTCTGTATAATCTGCATGACATTATCGTACTGGGTTTCCCTTGGTTACAGTCTCATAATCCTGTTTTGGATTGGAAATCTGTGTCTGTTACCAGTTGGGGCTGCCAATGTGTTAATACTGACACTCCTGTTTTTTCTGCCTCCCCCCAGGCTCAGGATGTTCCTGACTTTTTGATTGATTTTTCTTATGTGTTTAGCGAAAGTAAATCTGCATCCTTGCCTCCCCATAGGAGCTATGACTGCGCTATTGAATTAGTGCCTGGTAGTAAATTCCCTAAAGGTCGCCTTTTTAACTTGTCTGTACCTGAACATGACGCTATGCGGTCTTATATCAAGGAGTCATTGGAGAAGGGTCATATCAGACCATCCTCTTCACCCTTAGGTGCCGGTTTTTTCTTTGTGGCCAAAAAGGATGGTTCATTAAGGCCGTGTATTGATTATCGTCTCTTGAACAATATTACTGTGAAATATCAATATCCGTTACCCTTGATCTCTGACCTGTTTTCCAGGGTGAAAAACGCTACTTGGTTTACCAAGCTTGACCTCAGGGGGGCATATAACCTTATTCGCATTAAGCACGGGGATGAATGGAAGACGGCATTTAATACCCCTGAAGGGCATTTTAGTACCTTGTGATGCCCTTTGGGCTCACTAATGCTCCTTCTGTCTTCCAGTCCTTCATGAATGACATTTTAGGGATTTTGTGGATAAATTTCTGATTGTTTATTTGGATGATATCTTGATTTTTTCCAATGACTGGGACTCTCATGTAAAACATGTTCGGACTGTGTTCCAGATTTTGAGAGAGAATGCTCTGTATGTGAAGGGATCAAAGTGTCTTTTTGGCGTTCAGAGGATCTCATTTCTGGGATTCATTTTGTCCCCATCTGTTATTGAAATGGACCCGGTCAAAGTTCAGGCCATCTGTGATTGGGTCCAACCTACTTCATTAAAGGCTCTTCAAAGATTCTTGGGTTTTGCCAATTTTTATCGTAAATTTATTGGTAATTTCTCGGTTATTGTTAAACCATTAACTGATTTGACCAAAAATCGTTCTGATGTGGTGAATTGGCCTCCTGAGGCATTCTCTGCATTTCAGGAACTTAAGCAGAGATTCACTTCTGCTCCTGTTCTACGGCAGCCTGATGTTTCTCTACCATTTCAGGTGGAGGTTGATGCTCTGAAATTGGGGCAGGTGCCGTTTTGTCCCAAAGAGATCCAGAGACCTCTAAAAGTAACCCTTGTGCCTTTTTCTCTTGAAAATTTTCTCCTACTGAACGTAATTATGACGTGGGTAATCGGGAGTTATTGGCCATGAAGTGGGCTTTTGAAGAGTGGAGACATTGGCTGGAGGGAGCCAAACATCGGGTGGTGGTCCTTACGGACCATAAGAATCTAGTTTATCTGGAATCTGCCAAGCGACTTAATCCTAGACAGGCCAGGTGGGCCTTGTTTTTCACATGTTTTAATTTTGTGGTTTCATTTCTTCCTGGCACTAAGAATGTTAAGGCGGATGCCCTCTCGAGGAGTTTCCTGGCGGACTCTCCTGAGTTATCTGATCCTTCTGTTTATTTGAAAGAGGTGTAGTTCTTTCCGCCATCTCGCCCAATTTGAGACTGGCTCTGGAGGGTGTCAGGAGGATAAGCCCGAGCGCTGCCCTGTTGGGAAATTGTTTGTCCCGGACCAGTGGAAAAAGAGTGTAATGTCTGAGATTCATTGTTCCGCGTTGGCCAGTCATCCCGGAATTTTTGGTACCAGAGACTTGGTTAGTCGGTCCTTTTGGTGGCCTACCTTGTCTCGTGATGTCAGGGAGTTTGTGCAGTCCTGCGGGACTTTCTCTCGCTCCAAGCCTTGCTCTCATTCTAGTGGTTTGTTGATGCCATTACCTGTGCCCAAGAGACCATGGACCTATATCTCTATTGATTTCATTTCCGACCTCCCTGTTTCTCAGAGAATGACCGTCATCTGGGTGATTTGCGATAGGTTTTCCAAGATAATACATCTTGTGCCATTACCTAAGTTGCCTTCCTCCTCTGAATTGGTGCCTTTGTTCCTTCAGCACGTGGTTCGTTTACACGGCATTCCTGAGAACATTGTGTCTGACAGAGGAGTCCAGTTTGTTTCCAGATTTTGGAGGACCTTTTGTTCTAAACTTGGTGTTCAATTGTCTTTCTCCTCGGCGTTTCATCCTCAGACCAATGGTCAAACTGAGAGAACAAACCAGACATTGGAGACTTATCTGAGATGCTTTGTGTCTGCTGATCAGGATGACTGGGTCTCTTTTTTGCCTTTGGCTGAGTTTGCTCTTAATAATAGGGCTAGCTCTGCCACTTTGATGTCTCCATTTTTCTGTAATTCTGGGTTTCACCCTCGATTTTCTTCAGGACAGACGGAGGCTTCTGTCTGTCCGGGTGTTGACTCTGTTGTGGAGCGTATGCAACAGATTTGGGACCAGGTAGTGGAGAGGTTGTCCCTCTCTCAGGAGAGGGCCCAGCGGTTTGCTAACCGGCATAGGACTGATGGTCCTCGGTTTAAAGTGGGGGACTTGGTCTGGTTGTCCTCAAGAAATATTCCTATGAGAGTGGCATCTCCTAAATTTAAGCCTAGGTTCATTGGACCTTATAAGATCATGGAGATTCTTAATCCTGTTTCTTTTCGTTTGCTTCTTCCAGGGACATTTAAGATCCATAACGTGTTCCACAAGTCCTTGTTGAAGAGGTTTGTTGAGCCAGTGGTTCCTACTACTGTGCCTCCTGACCCTGTTTTGGTTGAGGGCAATCTGGAGTATGTGGTTGAGAAAATATTGAATTCTCGTTTTTCTAGACGGAAACTCCAGTATTTGGTTAAATGTTGAGGTTATGGTCAGGAAGACAATTCTTGGGTGTTTGCTTCGGACATCCATGCTAGGAGACTCATCCATGCGTATCATAGAACTCATCCTGACCGACCTGGTTGCTCAAATGAGGGTTCGGTGACCCCTCCTCAAGGGGGGGGTACTGTTGTGAATAGGCTGGAAATGAGTTCTGAGCAGAAGCTCCCTCTGGTGGTTACAAACGGTACTGGACTGTCCAGTGAAGATTGTGAGGATTGGGAATCAGGTGTTACTGACTGGTCTTATATAAGGGAGTCGCCTTCCCATCAGGGTTGCCGGTGATCAATTGTTCTGGTCTCAATCCTTGATTCCTGTTTCCTTGGTAGCCTGCTGTGTCGTGTCTGAATCTCCTGCTAACAGATAAGACATTTTCTTCTTTTTGTTTTTGTGCTTGATTTTTGCATTTTGTCCTGCACTTCTGTGGGGGCCTTCAGGGTCCCCTCTGGGGGCTTTTGCCCTCTCAGTTCAGTTCAGCCACTGATGTTTGTACATTTGCTTTTTCCAGTTTTTTCAGTGGCTGCTGTTTTGATTTTGGTTACACCAGAGAACTAATTTAGGTGGTAGAGGTCGTGTGATCTCAGGTGTTTTTGAAATTAGTAGAGTTGGTGCTTTTCAGGGTTTTTTGGGATTGCAGTAAGTGCCCTTCCTATCCTTTTCTATTTAGTAAGTTTGGGCCCCAACGTTTGCTCATACTATTTTCTGTCTGTGTCAGTATTTCTTCTTGTCTAACCGCCATTACATGTTTGGGGGCTTTCTATGTTCTTTGGGGATCTGCTCCGAGGCAGATAGCTTTCCTCTTTCTATCTTTAGGTGTAGTTAGTTTCTCAGGCTGTGACGAGGCGTCTAGGACCAACGTAGGAACGCTCCACGGCTGCCTCTAGTTGTGGTGGTTAGTCAGGGTACTGCAATCTCATAGTTTCCAACTGCTCTGGTGTATTGCCTTTTTTTACCTGTACTCCTCAGCTACCGAAACATAACAGTATCACCGGCCTAACAAATTGAAAATTATATTGTACTCACAGAAGTGAAAAAAAATATATTGTTAAAGAAAAAAGTTGTCAGAGATATATATATTTTTTTTTCCCTCTGTATCTCTGGGTGCTGGGGAGGATTTTTTCTTTCTCTCAATGGAGTTTGCACAGTTGTCTGGCCGTGTGGATCAGCTTGCCACTGAAGTTCGGAGTATTGCTACCTATCTTGCTAGGTTACCTGTTGTGGAACCTAGGATTCCCATGCCAGATTTGTTTTTAGGGGATCAAGCTAAGTTTCTAAATTTCAAAAATAATTGTAAATTGTTTTTTGCCTTAAAATCTAAGTCCTCAGGGAACGCAGCGCAGCAGGTTCAAATTGTCATCTCTCTCCTGCGCGGCGATCCTCAGGATTGGGCTTTTTCCCTGACACCTGGGGATCCTGTTTTGAGTGATGTTGATGCATTTTTTCAGGCTTTGGGGTTATTGTACGATGAGCCTAATATCACTGATCAAGCTGAAAAAACTTTGTTGGCATTAAATCAGGGGCTTGAGGACGCTGAGTTATACTGTCAGAGATTCCGTAGGTGGGCAGTCCTGACCAAATGGAATGACGACGCTTTGGCAGCTCTTTTTCGGAAGGGTGTGTCAGATAATATAAAGGATGTTATGGTGGGATTCCCTGTTCCCTCTGGTCTCAATGATTCTATGTCATTAGCGATTCAAATTGACAGACGTTTGCGTGAGCGGAAAGGTATACGTGGAATAATGTTGCCTTGTGAACCTGCTTCTGAATCCATGCAGTGTGATAGAGTGGTTTCTGGGGCACAGCGTCATGAATTTCGAAAGCGCAATGGGTTATGTTTCTACTGTGGTGATGCCTCTCATGCTATTTCAGTCTGTCCTAAGCGGGGAAGACGTTTTGCATGCTCAGTTGTCTTGGGTAGTGTTCAGACTAAGTTTTTATTAACTGTTACCCTGATATGCTCTCTGTCCTCATTTTCTGCTCAGGCTTTTGTTGATTCTGGAGCAGCTATTAACCTGATGGATTTTGATTTTGCTAAACGTTGTGGGTTTCCCTTGATACCCCTACGGAAGTCTATTCCCCTACTGGGGATCGATTCTACCCCTTTGGCTGAGAATAAACCTCAGTTCTCTACTCAGGTGATAATGAGGGTAGAACCTGATCATCAGGAGAGTTGCAAATTTTTGGTTCTGTATAATCTGCATGACATTATCGTACTGGGTTTCCCTTGGTTACAGTCTCATAATCCTGTTTTGGATTGGAAATCTGTGTCTGTTACCAGTTGGGGCTGCCAATGTGTTAATACTGACACTCCTGTTTTTTCTGCCTCCCCCCAGGCTCAGGATGTTCCTGACTTTTTGATTGATTTTTCTGATGTGTTTAGCGAAAGTAAATCTGCTTCCTTGCCTCCCCATAGGAGCTATGACTGCGCTATTGAATTAGTGCCTGGTAGTAAATTCCCTAAAGGTCGCCTTTTTAACTTGTCTGTACCTGAACATGACGCTATGCGGTCTTATATCAAGGAGTCATTGGAGAAGGGTCATATCAGACCATCCTCTTCACCCTTAGGTGCCGGTTTTTTCTTTGTGGCCAAAAAGGATGGTTCATTAAGGCCGTGTATTGATTATCGTCTCTTGAACAATATTACTGTGAAATATCAATATCCGTTACCCTTGATCTCTGACCTGTTTTCCAGGGTGAAAAACGCTACTTGGTTTACCAAGCTTGACCTCAGGGGGGCATATAACCTTATTCGCATTAAGCACGGGGATGAATGGAAGACGGCATTTAATACCCCTGAAGGGCATTTTTAGTACCTTGTGATGCCCTTTGGGCTCACTAATGCTCCTTCTGTCTTCCAGTCCTTCATGAATGACATTTTTAGGGATTTTGTGGATAAATTTCTGATTGTTTATTTGGATGATATCTTGATTTTTTCCAATGACTGGGACTCTCATGTAAAACATGTTCGGACTGTGTTCCAGATTTTGAGAGAGAATGCTCTGTATGTGAAGGGATCAAAGTGTCTTTTTGGCGTTCAGAGGATCTCATTTCTGGGATTCATTTTGTCCCCATCTGTTATTGAAATGGACCCGGTCAAAGTTCAGGCCATCTGTGATTGGGTCCAACCTACTTCATTAAAGGCTCTTCAAAGATTCTTGGGTTTTGCCAATTTTTATCGGAAATTTATTGGTAATTTCTCGGTTATTGTTAAACCATTAACTGATTTGACCAAAAATCGTTCTGATGTGGTGAATTGGCCTCCTGAGGCATTCTCTGCATTTCAGGAACTTAAGCAGAGATTCACTTCTGCTCCTGTTCTACGGCAGCCTGATGTTTCTCTACCATTTCAGGTGGAGGTTGATGCCTCTGAAATTGGGGCAGGTGCTGTTTTGTCCCAAAGAGATCCAGAGACCTCTAAAAGTAACCCTTGTGCCTTTTTCTCTTGAAAATTTTCTCCTACTGAACGTAATTATGACGTGGGTAATCGGGAGTTATTGGCCATGAAGTGGGCTTTTGAAGAGTGGAGACATTGGTTGGAGAGAGCCAAACATCGGGTGGTGGTCCTTACGGACCATAAGAATCTAGTTTATCTGGAATCTGCCAAGCGACTTAATCCTAGACAGGCCAGGTGGGCCTTGTTTTTCACATGTTTTAATTTTGTGGTTTCATTTCTTCCTGGCACTAAGAATGTTAAGGCGGATGTCCTCTCGAGGAGTTTCCTGGCGGACTCTCCTGAGTTATCTGATCCTTCTGTTATTTTGAAAGAGGGTGTAGTTCTTTCCGCCATCTCGCCCAATTTGAGACTGGCTCTGGAGGGGTGTCAGGAGGATAAGCCCGAGCGCTGCCCTGTTGGGAAATTGTTTGTCCCGGACCAGTGGAAAAAGAGTGTAATGTCTGAGATTCATTGTTCCGCGTTGGCCAGTCATCCCGGAATTTTTGGTACCAGAGACTTGGTTAGTCGGTCCTTTTGGTGGCCTACCTTGTCTCGTGATGTCAGGGAGTTTGTGCAGTCCTGCGGGACTTTCTCTCGCTCCAAGCCTTGCTCTCGTTCTAGTGGTTTGTTGATGCCATTACCTGTGCCCAAGAGACCATGGACCTATATCTCTATTGATTTCATTTCCGACCTCCCTGTTTCTCAGAGAATGACCGTCATCTGGGTGATTTGCGATATGTTTTCCAAGATAATACATCTTGTGCCATTACCTAAGTTGCCTTCCTCCTCTGAATTGGTGCCTTTGTTCCTTCAGCACGTGGTTCGTTTACACGGCATTCCTGAGAACATTGTGTCTGACAGAGGAGTCCAGTTTGTTTCCAGATTTTGGAGGACCTTTTGTTCTAAACTTGGTGTTCAATTGTCTTTCTCCTCAGCGTTTCATCCTCAGACCAATGGTCAAACTGAGAGAACAAACCAGACATTGGAGACTTATCTGAGATGCTTTGTGTCTGCTGATCAGGATGACTGGGTCTCTTTTTTGCCTTTGGCTGAGTTTGCTCTTAATAATAGGGCTAGCTCTGCCACTTTGATGTCTCCATTTTTCTGTAATTCTGGGTTTCACCCTCGATTTTCTTCAGGACAGACTGAGGCTTCTGTCTGTCCGGGTGTTGACTCTGTTGTGGAGCGTATGCAACAGATTTGGGACCAGGTAGTGGAGAGGTTGTCCCTCTCTCAGGAGAGGGCACAGCGGTTTGCTAACCGGCATAGGACTGATGGTCCTCGGTTTAAAGTGGGGGACTTGGTCTGGTTGTCCTCAAGAAATATTCCTATGAGAGTGGCATCTCCTAAATTTAAGCCTAGGTTCATTGGACCTTAGAAGATCATGGAGATTCTTAATCCTGTTTCTTTTCGTTTGCTTCTTCCAGGGACATTTAAGATCCATAACGTGTTCCACAAGTCCTTGTTGAAGAGGTTTGTTGAGCCAGTGGTTCCTACTACTGTGCCTCCTTACCCTGTTTTGGTTGAGGGCAATCTATAGTATGTGGTTGAGAAAATATTGAATTCTCGTATTTCTAGACGGAAACTCCAGTATTTGGTTAAATGTTGAGGTTATGGTCAGGAAGACAATTCTTGGGTGTTTGCTTCGGACATCCATGCTAGGAGACTCATCCGTGCGTATCATAGAACTCATCCTGACCGACCTGGTTGCTCAAATGAGGGTTCGGTGACCCCTCCTCAAGGGGGGGGTACTGTTGTGAATAGGCTGGAAATGAGTTCTGAGCAGAAGCTCCCTCTGGTGGTTACAAACGGTACTGGACTGTCCAGTGAAGATTGTGAGGATTGGGAATCAGGTGTTACTGACTGGTCTTATATAAGGGAGTCGCCTTCCCATCAGGGTTGCCGGTGATCAATTGTTCTGGTCTCAATCCTTGATTCCTGTTTCCTTGGTAGCCTGCTGTGTCATGTCTGAATCTCCTGCTAACAGATAAGACATTTTCTTCTTTTTGTTTTTGTGCTTGATTTTTGCATTTTGTCCTGCACTTCTGTGGGGGCCTTCAGGGTCCCCTCTGGGGGCTTTTGCCCTCTCAGTTCAGTTCAGCCACTGATGTTTGTACATTTGCTTTTTCCAGTTTTTTCAGTGGCTGCTGTTTTGATTTTGGTTACACCAGAGAACTAATTTAGGTGGTAGAGGTCGTGTGATCTCAGGTGTTTTTGAAATTAGTAGAGTTGGTGCTTTTCAGGGTTTTTTGGGATTGCAGTAAGAGCCCTTCCTATCCTTTTCTATTTAGTAAGTTTGGGCCCCAACGTTTGCTCATACTATTTTCTGTCTGTGTCAGTATTTCTTCTTGTCTAACCGCCATTACATGTTTGGGGGCTTTCTATGTTCTTTGGGGATCTGCTCCGGGGCAGATAGCTTTCCTCTTTCTATCTTTAGGTGTAGTTAGTTTCTCAGGCTGTGACGAGGCGTCTAGGACCAACGTAGGAACGCTCCACGGCTGCCTCTAGTTGTGGTGGTTAGTCAGGGTACTGCAATCTCATAGTTTCCAACTGCTCTGGTGTATTGCCTTTTTTATCTGCACTCCTCAGCTACCGAAACATAACACAACACCTTGAAGCAGTGAGCAACAGTCCAGTTCTTTTTCTCCTTGGCCCAGGTAAGACGCTTTTAGCGTTGTCTATTGGTCATGAGTGGCATGACACAAGGAATGCGACACTTGTAGCCCATGTCCTGGATACATCTGTGTGTGATGGCTCTTGAAGCAATGACTCCAGCAGCAGTCCACTCCATGTGAATCTACCCCAAATTTTTGAATGGCCTTTTCTTAACAATCCTTTCAAGGTTGCTGTTATCCTAGTTGCTTGTACACCTTTTTCAACTACACTTTTTCCTTCCACTCAACTGTCCAGTAATATGCTTGGATACAGCACTCTGTGAACAACCAGCTTCTTTAGCAAATGACCTTTATTGGCTAACCCTCCTTGAGTGTGTCAATGACTGCCTTCTGGACATCGTTAAAGTCAGCAGTCTTCCCCATGATTGTGGAGCCTACTGAAACAGACTAAGGGACCCTTTTAAACATTTAGGAAGCATTTGAAGGAGCTTTTTGTTAATTATTCTAACTTATTGAGATAATGACATTTGGGTTTTCATTGGCTGCAAGCCATAATCATCAACATTAACAGAAATAAACCCTGGAAATAGATCACTCTTTTTGTAATGACTCTATATAATATATGAGTTTCACTTTTTGTATTGAAGAACTGTAATAAATTAATTTTTTGATGATATTCTAATTTTGTGAGAAGCACCTGTACATTTCAAATCCAGTTCATCTTAGAAACATGTGTCAGCATAGAGCTCTAAAAAATATCAGTGAAATCTTTAGAAAATAAAAATACACTCACCACTAAAAATGTTACCCACTAACCAAAAGAATACTTTTATGTTTGTGTTGCACCACCTTTAAGCAAACATATTATGGAATGGTAATTGAAGTATCAAGATAAAGTTTTAAGAATGTAATATACTGGCCAGGATAACCAAAATCAATAGTAAGCAGAGATGGACAAATATATTTGAGTTCAATTGAACTCTACTTAAATTTTACAAAAATCTGCATTATGGAGCATACAATTTTTTGTTCTAATTCAGCAAAATGGCAGCCAGCCACGGCCACCATCTTGCCAAGCAATACAGAGCAGCAAAAGGTTAAAAAAAAACTCATACTCACCTTATCACTCACACCTCCTGAGGATCACACTGCTCACTCTCTGGATTTCTGTGCCTCGATCAAGCTGAATCATCAGGCTGGGTGCTCACTTTGGTTCTGAACTTTGTCAATAAACAGGCCCTGGAGGACTCTACACAAGTGCAGAAATTGCATTTCGGCTTGATGTTCACTCCTGGCTGAGACTTAAAAAAACAAATAAACTCATCCTCATCTCTCTAGTCGCCTTTGCTGATCCTTGTACATAGTCAAGTTCTCTGCACTTCGATAATGCCACATATCCAGTCAATTGTTCACTCCAGACCAGAACTTCTGGCCATGAGCAGACTTTAAAGGTCACTTCCCAGGCTGATGTCCTCATGGCCCAGAGTTAATTCCAGGCCTGTGATGCAGTACAAAGGAGGCATGGAGAACAGGAATGTGGGCAGAGAGCAATGGGGACAGCCAAAGAAGTGAGTATGAGATTTTGAAATGTTAAAAAGAAAAATACATACTCACGGCTCACCTCTGGTCATGCTGCTCACTGTCTGCTGTCTGGTATTCCATGCCTCTATCTCGTGGCATCTCTGACCATGTGTTCATAATTGGCCTGGACCAGAGTGTAATGTGGTTGGCGACTTGGTGCAACAGAGATGTGGAAGAGGGCAGCAATGGCATTCGGAGAGGTGAG
>JARQOD010006181.1:0-44196 GCA_033576555.1 Oophaga sylvatica
GGTTACACCGCGTTATACCACGGTGTAACACAGTCCGTGTAACTGACTGCCATTACGTGATATTTATCCTGCCTAACCCTAACATAACCCTAAACCTAAGGCTAACCCTAACCCTAAGGCTAACCCTAACCCTAACCTAACCCTAACTGTAATTCTAACCATAATAGAAAAAAAAAATATTATCTAAATTTTATTATTTGTCCCTACCTATGGGGGTGATAAAGGGGCATTTATTTACTTTTTTATTTATTTTGATCACTGTGAGAGTTTATCACAGTGATCAAAATAAATTTCTGAAGCTGCTGGCCGGTGGTCGCACTGCGCATGTGCCCGCCATTTTCCAAGATGGCGGCGCCCATGAGAGTCCCGGACGGACGCCGAGACGGGTCGAGGGCCAACAGAGGACCGGGGGAGATGAGGACAGCTGAGGGGGGAGCGGAAGACGGGGGGAACGGAGGGGAGAGGAGGCAAGGAGGAGGGTAGCGGACGGAGCGCAGGGGAGCATTTAGTGACGGCGATAAGTGCAAACTCACTTAGCTTCAGTGAGTCGTAAAGTAAAATGCTAGGGCGCTGACCAGCGTTATAAAGCGAACCCTGTTGCGTCACAGAGCCGCTGAGAAAAAGACTGTGACCTGTTAGACTCACAGGGAACACAGATGACTGCTAAGCGGATTGCAGTCTGTGGTCATGCAGTCAGAACACAAGCAATAATCTCCACACCGGAGTAGCCGGTATTCTAATGGCGTTTTCAGCCGATCCCTGGGGTAAGCACGTAACAGATTTGATACAAGCGCACGGCGGCCTAGCCATGCCACCCTTTTATAGTAGCAACTGCAGGACCTACCAGAAAAGGACCAATGCGAAACCATCCCAGAACACATGTAGTTTCAGGACCTTCCTGGCGGAGCAATGGGAGTCGCTGCTGTAACCGAGCATGTGACCCCTGATCTCCAATGGGAGATCTTGCCCTGGGCATGCTTAGATGGAGAAAGCAGGTACTTAGTTCCCAAACTGCCTGCTCCAGCACTGGTTATAATAGAGGAACCAGGAAAGACCGCAACAAGCCTCTGCACTGTGTTAAACTGGGCGAGATACTGGGACCGACGTCTCTGCTGAGCAGGCTCCACTGCGGCTGGAGATGGAAGGGGGACTGCAGCGGGACTGGCTCGAGATTCCCCTTGTTCGCAGCTCAGGGTCCACCATGCAGGCGGAGCCCCCTGCTAGTAAGATGGCGTAAGTAGCGAACTCTGTTATCCCGCAGAGTCGCTAAAATAAACGCCGTAGCGCGCTGTGGCAGTTAGTGAGAACTCTGTTAATCCCCAGAGACGCTAGCGGGAATGCCACAGCGCTACATGGCGATAAGTGCAAACTCACTTATTAATAATAATAATAATAATAATAATAATAATCTTTATTTATATAGCGCCAACATATTCCGCAGCGCTTTACAGTTTAACAGTTTCAAAACATAAGTCATAAGTAACAACGTTAACAATACAATAATTAAAGCAAAATAAGCCGACCCTGCTCGTGAGACCTTACAATCTACAATGAAGTGGGGGAGATACAAAGTACAGGTGTGTATATACAATGGTGCATTTACAATGATGGTCTAGCCATCTTGGGGGACTGAGGGATGGATGGAGATAGTGAATGGGCTACACATACACGCTTAAACATAGAACGACTTTGATTAGTGAATGTGATTGGCCACTCTGAACAACTGTGTTTTGAGAGAGCGCCTGAAACCATGCAAATTGTGGATAGTCCTAATTTCTCGGGGTAGAGCGTTCCAGAGGATTGGCGCAGCGCGGGACAAATCTTGGAGTCGGGAGTGGGAGGTACAGATTAGTGCAGAGGTTAGTCAAAAGTCGTTTGCTGAGCGCAGCAATCGGTTAGGCCAATAGATAGAAATGAGGGAGGAGATGTAGGGGGGTGCTGCACTGTGGAGAGCTTTGTGGGTGAGAACCAGTACTTTGAATTGGATCCTATAATGAATGGGCAGCCAGTGTAAGGACTGGTGAAGAGCGGACGCGTCCGAGTACCGATTAGCCAGATAGATGACCCTGGCTGCTGCATTAAGGATGGACTGGAGAGGGGATAGTCGAGTAATGGGGAGGCCAAGTAATAGAGCGTTGCAGTAGTCCAGCGGGAGTGGATCAATGCTACAGTGAGGGTTTTTGTTGTTTCCATGGTGAGAAAAGGGCAGATTCTAGAGATGTTCTTTAGGTGTAGACAGCAAGAGCGGGCAAGAGATTGTTTATGGGAGGTGAAGGAGAGATTGGTGTCAAACATAACACCCAGACAGCGAGCCTGCTGCCGGGGTGTTATTATGGAGAGGGAAATGTCAGATTTAGGGAGGTTAGTAGACAGCGGGAGCAGAAGGAGTTCAGTTTTGGAGAGGTTAAGTTTCAAATAGAGAGCGGACATGATGTTGGAGACTGCAGACAGACAGTCGGTGGCGTTCTGTAGAACAGCGGGGTAAGGTCGGGGGATGACGTGTATAGTTGTGTGTCATCAGCATAAAGATGGTACTGAAAGCCAAATCTGCTGATGTTCTGTCCAATTGGGGCCATGTACAGAGAGAAGAGAACGGGGCCAAAGACTGAGCCCTGGGGTACACCGACAGTGAGAGGAAGAGGAGATGATGTGGAGCCAGAGAACGAAACACTGAAGGAGCGGTTAGCTTCAGTGAGTCGCAAAGTAAAACGCTAGGGCGCTGACCAGCGTTATAAAGTGAACCCTGTTGCGTCACAGAGCCGCTGAGAAAAAGACTGTGTCCTGTTAGACTCACAGGGAACACAGATAACTGCTAAGCGGATTGCAGTCTGTGATCATGCAGTCAGAACACAAGAAATAATCTCCTCACCAGAGTAGCCGGTATTCTAATGGCGTTTTCAGCCGAGCCCTGAACACGTGCATACAATCTCCTCACCGGAGGTGCCGGTATTCTAGGGGCTTATTTCAGCCAGACCTAACCACATGCATACATGACCACACTAGCGCAAGCACGTAACAGATTTGATTCTAGTGCATGGTGGCCCGGCCATGCCACCCTTTTATAGTAGCAACTTCAGGACCTACCAGAAAAGGACCAATGCGAAACCATCCCAGAAAACATGTAGTTTCAGGACCTTCCTGGCGGAGCAATAGGAGTCGCTGCTGTAACCAAGCATGTGACCCCTGATCTCCAATGGGAGATCTTGCCCTGGGCATGCTCAGATGGAGAAAGCAGGGACTTAGTTCCCGAACTGCCTGCTCCAGCACTGGTTATAATAGAGGAACCAGGAAAGACCGCAACAAGCCTCTGCACAGTGTTAAACTGGGCGAGACGCTGGGACCGACGTCTCTGCTGAGCAGGCTTCACCGCAGCTGGAGATGGAAGGGGGACCGCAGCGGGACTGGCTCGAGATTCCCCTTGTGCAGCAGTGGGAACTCAATCCCTAACATACAGTACCCCTTTTTCATCTTTTTATATTATTGTGTAATCCATACTGAGTCTGTGAGCGTCAGTGTCTGCCTCCTGAAATATTTACGCAGATTTAGAATATTTTCACTATAATATATTTACCTAGTATCTGGTGATACTGTACCCCTTTTTCATTTTATTATATTCTGGTGTGATCCATACTGAGCCTGTGAAAGTCTGTCTGTTACTCTGGAAATATATATGGAGATTTACAATTACCACTAGACTGTATACAGCTGTACGCTTGTGATACAGTACCCTTTTTGCCAGAAAATCCTCCTCCACCCACCACTCTAAGTACATCATTGACACCTGGAACATTGGCCCACATCTGTCATTATTTCTTGATTTCTTGCGGATCTGCTTTTTATATTCTTGTCTAATCCATACTGAGCCTGAGAGCGTCTGTCTGACTCCTGAAATATATACGGAGATTTCAAATATTTTCACTATACTATATATAACTTGCATCTGGTGATACAGTACCCTTTTTCAGCTTTTGATATTCTGGTGTAATCCATACTGAGCCTGAGAGCGGTCTATATCTGACTCCTGAAATATATATGGAGATTTAGAATATTTTCAGTCTACTATATATACCTTGTATCTGGTGATACAGTACCCCTTTTTCATCTTTTTATGTTATTGTGTAATCCATACTGAGCCTGTGATCGTCAGTGTCTGCCTCCTGAAATATATACAGAGATTTAGAATATTTTCAGTCTACTATATATACCTAGTATTTGCTGATACAGTACCCCTTTTTCTTCTTATTATATTCTGGTGTGATCCATACTGAGCCTGTGAGAGTCTGTCTGTTACTCTGGAAATATATACGGATTTTTAAAAATTACCCCAACACTGTATACAGCTGTCTGCTTCTGATACATTACCCTTTTTCTACTTTTTATATTCTGGTCTAAACCATACTTAGCCTGTGAGCGTCTGAGTCTGCCTCCTGAAATATATACGGAGCTTTACAATTATCCCTAGACTGTATACAGCTGTACGCTTCTGATACAGTAACATATATCTGCTGGTATTTTGGGTGCGTTTTCACAAAAATGAGGAAGTATGGTGGAAGAGGCTGTGGAGGTGGGCATAGAGGGCCAGCTGGTACTGATGGTGGTGGTGGTGCATCTGCTGGTAGTGCCATAAGCAAAATAGCACCTAAGGCAGGAGGTGTTGAGCCAGAGTCATCATCTGGCTCAAGAAGGCCTGGAAGGCTCAATTTATTGGGAGTAGGTAAACTGCTTTTAAAGCCAAAGCATCAGGAACAGGTTTTGGCTTACATTGCCGAAACAGCCTCCAGCTCTATCGCCTCCTCTTCTGAAGTTTCAAAAAATGCAAGCACTGAGTCATCAGTGCAGGCTCCTGGTCAGGAAAAACACCTTTCATTGTGTGCTTCACCCCCACCAAAACTGAAGGATGCGGCAGCCCATACTTCAGATTACTCCCTGGAGCTCTTTTCACATACCATGCCTGGGTTATCAAGTCAAATCCTGAATTCCCAAGTCCAACATGAATCTGAAATGGAGTGCACTGATGCACAGCCACTGCTAGATGATTCTGCTGGTACATTCACCCAGAGCAGTACATTTCCCTCACAGTCTGCTGAGCCAGAATCTGACCCTGATGAAACTCAGATGCCCGTTCCCACATATTATACCACCTTACACGGTGGCACAGAGGAAGGTGCAGATGAAAATGAAGAGGAGGTGATGGATGACCCAGTTGATGACCCGAATTGGCAACCATTGGTTGAAGAGGATGCCTCTGGCAATAGCTCAGAGGAGGAGAAGGATCCGCAGCGGGCATCAACATCGCAGCAGCAGTTATCTGGCAGGCCCGTAGCAGTACAAAAACATGTTAAAGAAACAAAAAGAGTTGCAGGACAGCTTGGCCAGATGGTCAAATTAGCACAGCGTGCATTCCATGAAAATTTATACCATAGTAGGAAGAGTCAAGTGTGGCACTTTTTTTACCAAAATCCTATTCATGAGGCAAAGGTTATCTGAAAGAAGTGCGGAAGGACCTTTAGCTGAGGGAAAAATCTCAGAAATTTGAATACCAGTTGCATGCTTAGACATTTAATGAACATGCACCTGCAAGCATGGATGGATTACAAAACCTACAAATCCTACCCCCAGGGCTGGTGTCAGCACCTGGCGCACCCGGGCAAGTGCCGGTTCCCTGAGCAAGTGGGGAGGCCGACTCGTGGGCGACGGCACTGGCACAGGGCCCCTCATAGTACAAAAAAGTGACTCTGACGGTGGGAGGGCCCACTCATCGTCAGACACACCAGCATACTATGAGGGTCCCTGTGCCAGTGCCATCGCACATGAGTCGGCCCCCCCTGCTTGCTCAGGGCCCCAGCACTTGCAATACTTACCTCTCCATGCTCCACCGCTGTGACGTCTTCAGCGTTTCCTGACAGTGACATTCAGGTTAGAAAGCGCGATGACGTCACGTTTTTAATCGCCCTCTGCCTGAACAGTCCAAGTGCAGAGAGCTGTAAGATGGTGGTGCTGAGGAGTCCAGAGTAGAGCAGTGCACAGCGAGGAGAGGTATTTCATTTTTTTTAATATTTGGAGCAATATATGGGGAGCATTATACACTGGAGAACTATATATGCGACCCAGCATACACTTGAGCATCATAGATAGGGCCCATCATATAATGGAGCATTCTAAATGGGGGACATCAGACACTGGAGCAGCATTTACGGAGCCCATTATACACTGGATCATTAATAATGGGGCCCATTTTATATGGAGCATGATTTTGGCCCATAAGACACTGGAGCATCATCCATGGTGCCCATTATATACTGGAGCATTCTAAATGGGGCAGACCAGACACTGGAGCAGCATCCATGGGGCCCATCATATACTGGAGCATTCTGAAAGAGGGAAAACAGACACTGGAGCAGCATTTACGGGGCCCATTAAACACTGGATCATTAATAATGGGGCCATTATATACGGTGCATGATTTTGGACCATAAGACACCAGAGCATCATTCATGGGGCCCATCATATACTGGAGCACTCTAAAAGGGGAAAACAGACACTGGAGCAGCATTTTCGGGGCCTATTATACACTGGTTCATTAATAATGGGGCCCATTATATATTTATGGAGCATGATTTTGGACCATAAGACACTGGAGCATCATCCATGGGGCCGATCATATACTGGAACATTCTAAATGGGGCAGATCAGACACTGGAGCAGCATCCATGGGGCCCTCATATACTGGAGCATTCTAAAAGAGGGAAAGCAAACACTGGAGCAGCATTTACAGAGCCCTTTAAACACTGGATCATTAATAATGGGGCCCATTATATATGGAGCATGATTTTGGACCATAAGAAACTGGATCATCATCCATGGGACCCATCATATACTGGAGAATCATATGTGGTTCATTATTTATGGGGCATCATATAGGGTATAGAGCATCATATGGGTACATATGGGGCATATTCTGTATGGAGCATTATATGGAGCCAATTCAGGATGGAGCAATACATGGGGCCCATCATATACTGTATGGAGCTTTATATGCAACTCATTATACTGTATGGAGCAATATGTGGGGCTCATTGGACTCTATGGGGACCGCCCTATACTTTATGGCACATTATATGGGGACTATCATATACTGGAGCAGTATGTGGAGTTCATCATATACTGTATGGAACATTATATGGGACCAATTATTCTGTATGGAGCAATATATGAGGCTTACTATTCTGTATGGTGCACTATGTGGTGGCCATAATACTGTATGGAGGAATATACTGTCCGGTTTTTGAGCTATTGTAGATTTTAATATAGATATCAGTCTTGTCATGTAAGAAGCGAAGTATTTTCATAGTACTATACCTATATTTCTGTGCCATATCGGAGCATGATGAATTGTGTTATGTCTTAAAGGGGCCCACTGACACTCTTTGGCTCGGGGCACACGAAAACCTCGAGCCAGCCCTACCCCCCCACAAGTTTAGCCAAATAACTCCCAGTTTTCAATACGTAACTATTATTATAAAGTTAATTAAGGTTGCCAAGATTAAGTAATAAGAATTTATGTTGTTGGCATTGAAATGGGCGCTGTAGGTGTGTTTGTTGTCTTCCACTCTGACGACTTTGCTTCCCCATTAACTTGCATTGGGTTTCGTGTTTCAGTCGGACCTCCGACTTTTCCTGATAGTCGACTGATTTCATTCAACCCGACTTTTGAGAAAGTCGGGTTTCATGAATTCCGACTCGACCCTAAAAAAGGGAAAGTCGCTCATCTCTAGTGTGGACATCACACACCAGTCGGTGAGCTGGAAGCTGCAAACGCTGCTGAAGCACGGCAAGTGTGGCTGAAGCTGTAGCTGACTTTCTAAAATGGGCAGACAGATGGTATAGTTTAACTAGCAGATACGGCAGCTCCAGGTAGCTTTTTAGAAAAAGTTGAACCACGAGGTTAAACATATGTGCCAGGCAAGGTACGTGTGTGAGCTTACCTTGCCTCAGAGCTGCCACCAGGTTCCATCCATTGTCACACACGACTATGAGTGGCTGTAGGTTCAGCGGTGTCAACCAAATATCTGACTGCTCTTTCAGCGCTGTTCACAACTCTTCTGCATTGGGCGGTTTGTCACCTATGCAGATTAGCTTCAGCACAGCCTTTTGCCGCTTGGCTGAGGCAGTGCTGCAGTGCTTCCAGCTTCCAACTGAGGTGTTCATTTCTGAGATGGAGGATGAAGAAGAGCAGGAGGAGGATGAGGAGGTGCAGGAAATGTAGACTATGGGGGCAACACTGATTGATGTAGGACCCACAATCCTCGGTGTGGGGAGGATGTGTTCCATCCCAATGTCCGACAGGGTCCTGGATTCCACTATATTAACCCAGTGTGCCGTCCGTGAGATGTACCATCCCTGCCCACAGGCACTTGTCCACGTGTCCGTGGTTAGATGGAGTTTCCCAGTAACAGCATTGTTGAGGGTACGAGTAATGTTGTGGGACACATGCTGGTGTAATGCCGATACGGCACAACGGGAGAAAAAGTGGCGACTGAGGACCGAGTACCTTGAGACGGCCGTCGCCATCAGGTTGCGGAAAGCTTCCATCTCAATGAGACGAAAAGGCAACATTTTGAGTGCAAGCAGACGAGAAATGTGCAAATTAAGTACTGTGGCCATGGGGCATTGGCTGGGTATTTCCGCTTGCGTTCCAATGACTGGGGTATAGACAACTGAAGGCTGGGCTGGGACAATGATGTGGACGGGCTTGATGATGGTGCTGGTTTACTGTGGGCAACAACAGGTGCAGGACCCAAAGCATCTTCACAGGCACATTGAACTGGTGGTTGACTTGTATGCAAAACAGTGGAAGTAGCAGTGCTGTCACCTGCAGACAGTGTTTTTGGAGCCTGGGGTTCAGCCCACAAAGTCGGGTGCTTTGCTGCTATTTGCCTAATCATGCTGGTGGTGGTCAGGCTAGTAGTTTTGCTACCCCTGCTTATGCGGGCATGGTAAGTGCTGCAAATGGCCTGTTTGGGGTTCTCGGCACAGTCTTTAAAAAATAACCAGACTCGGGAAGATCTAACAGTTGGAATGGCAACTTCCGCCCTGTTGGTGTTACGGAAAACGTATGCATGTCCTCTGTCTGCGGCCAACACACTGCTTCTTCCTGCCTGTTGGGGTGATATTCTTCCTTCCCCATGTGTGCTGCTGTCCTCGCTCTGCATGTCCTCCTGCTAGATTGGGTCAGTCACTATGTCATCCACCACCTTGTCTTCCACATTCGCACCAGGCTCCTCCTCCTCCTGACTGGCAATTGTGTTCATCATTGTCCACCTCTTGTGACCGCTGCTTCCTCAAAGATTTGTGCATCGCTACAGGGAATATCATCTTTCCCAGCTTCAATTGGAGCGGGCGAGAGGCACGAATCTCCAAATGGAAAACTGATCATCTCTTCGGAGTGTCAGAGTGTGGGATCAGTTGTCTCAGGGCACTCGGCATGGTGGGAGGAAGGAGGATAAAGGTGAGTAATATCCGGTCCACACTCAGACTTGACTGTGTGGAAGACATGGTGGTGGTTGTGGCTAAGAGGATATAACAAGGAGGATATAACAAGGCGCCGTGCTACTGGCAGCCCATTGCAGCAGCAGCTACTCTTTTGTTTCTTTTGTCTCTGTATGTTGTCTGTTCTTTTGGACATTCTTTTGGACTTTCTACTGGCTTTGGTACCTTTATGGACTCCTAATTTGCAACCGCTGATTGATGGATGGTTTATACTCTGGATCGCACTGTTCCTGTATGACGGACCATTGTGGGAAGGTGGAAACTATTTACCCATACAACCAACTGCCTCTGGACACGCAGAGCTGGATCAGCACCTGGATCTGCCACTACTACGTACATTCCCCTACAGGTACATGCAACTCCTAAATGGATACCAGTAATGCGACACACCCATGGACATGAATCTAATGCAACCACTACCAGCTACAGTTCCACAATACACAAAGCTTCAGCCTTGTTGGTTACTGATGCAGCCATCCGTGTACAGAGGAGAACACTGGAAACAGTCAGATATGGCGCGGACTGGAGCAAAGGACAGGGACACTGATGTGCTGGTTGCCCCTAAGTCTGTCACTAAACGTCTTGTATATTCAAGGGATCGACTTCTGGAGCTGAGCAGGATGAAGGCTACTACAGCTGCGGACATACCACTTATTCCTCGTGAAGTGTGGAGACCTTTCAGAGGCTGCAGAGCAGGAAAAAAGGTGAAGTCCAGGAGAAGAAGGTTTAAACCTGCAGTCCCATCCATTATCATGGGTAATGTACGATCGATGGGAAATAAGACGGATGAACTTCTAGCTCTGTGTAAAACCCACTTGGAGTGCAAGGAATGCAGTCTCATGTGCTTCACAGAAACCTGGTTACATGGGGATGTTCCTGATTCAAGTGTTTTGATTCCAGGGTTTCACATGGTCCGGGCTGATAGAGACAAAGCTAAGTCTGGTAAGAAGAAGGGTGGTGGAGTGATATTATACATTAATAACAGATGGTGCAATCAGCGTCATATTACTGTTAAAGAAATTCACTGCAGTCAAAACATTGAACTCTTAGCAGTTGGCCTCAGGCCCTACTATTTACCTAGAGAATTTTCCATTTGCATTACAGTAGTCCTGTATATCCCTCCATCCGCAAATCAGAGGTGGCTGGGGAAGTATTGTCAGGGTGTTAGACCGCATTCAGACAAAGCACCCAAACTCGTTAACTGTAATCTCTGGGAACTTTAACAGAGCCATGATCTCAAAGACTCTTGCAAAGTTCTATCAATATGTAAAATGTGCCACAAGAGACAGCAGTATATTGGATCTCCTCTATGCGAATGTTAAAGATGCCTATTCATCATCTGCACTGCCCCCCATGGGGAAATCAGACCACAACCTCATACTATTGTCTCCATCATACCAAACTGTTGTCAGTAAACAGCCAGCCACAATAAAAATAATTAGGAAGTGGAATCCAGTGGCAGTGGAGGCTCTACGAGACTGTTTTGACCTCACAGACTGGGAGGTGATTTGCGACAGGGGAGAGCATGATGATGTAAATGATATTGTCGGGCGAGTAACGGATTATATAAATTTTTGTACTGACACTGTTGTACCAGCTAAAAAGATTCGATGTTATGCAAATAACAAGCCTTGGATTACAAAAGAATTGAAACACTTACTAAACAAGAAAAACTGGCATTTAAAATGAAGGATACTAAGAAACTGAAATTGATACAAAGGGTCTTAAAGGGGAAAATTAAGAATGCCCGTGAGGCGTTCCGAATTAAATTAGAAAATAAATTGTCACAGAACAATTCCATGGAGGTGTGGTCGGGCATGAAACAGTTAACTGGGTTTAATGCAAAGTCGGAGCAAGGGGAAGTGGATCTGCCCTGGGCTAATGAAATGAATGAGTTTTTCAACAGATTCACCAACACAAGCACAGTGTCATCAGAAATGGGGGATGGATCTGGGAAAAGATCTGCAGCATTGACATTGGGGGATAAGCTGCCTGCCATCACTGTCTCCCAAAGCGACGTGAGAAGACAGTTTAGCAGACTTGTTATTGGCAAAGCAGCTGGGCATGATGTCCTCAGTAGTGTTGAGCGATACTGCTCGATATCTAAAAATATCGGATCGGAATGGTATCACCGATATCACTAAATATCGCCGATATCCGATTCCGATACCGGAAGTCCAATGTAAGTCTATGGGAACAAAATATCGCAACTAAAAAAAACCTTTATTTCCTTGTAAACACTAAATATACACACATAGAATACATATATATATATATATACATGTCATTGTGACATATATATATACATATATGTATAGTTTATACACTTCTACATAGTAAAATATCCTCTGATTCAATTGCCGGTAAAGCCGGCTTCTGTGAAAAGACAGAAGCACCCGACATGAAATGACACTTGGTGTACATAGGGTTAACCATGTCTTTTCATGTCCTTTGCTATCTGATTTGCACAAACAATTACATCAGTCTATGTGTGCAAAATTTCACACCTGTAGGGGTTAATTAAAGGTGTAAATTTGTTGTAAAAAAAACGGACTTTTTTGCTACGAATTTACACCTTTAATTAACCCTACAGGTGTGAAATTTTGCACACATAGACTGATGTAATTGATTGTGCAAATCAGATAGCAAAGGACATGAAAAGACATGAAAAGACATGGTTAACCCTATGTACACCAAGTGTCATTTCATGTCGGATTCTGCATTTTCACAAAAGCCTTAAGAATTAGCGGCTATTATACTATGTAGAAGTGTATGAACTATAAATATAAATATATATATATATGTGTCACAAATTCAATGACATGTATATATATATATATATATGAGGTGTAAAATTGTTTAAAAAAAATGCGTGGGCTCCCGCCCTATTTTCGCAACCAGACAGACAAAGCCAGCGAATGGGGGCAGATAATAATAGCCCAGAGAGGGACCATTATTTTTGGCCCCCCCTGGCTACTAACATCTGCCCCCAGACACCCCAGAAAAGACAAATCTATAATTAGATTCGCCCTTTCTGGCACTTTGCCCGTCTATTCCCATTGCCCTGTAGCGGTGGCGAATGGGTTAATAGGGGGTTAAAGCCACATTGCAATTGAAAGGTGACCTTAAGCCAGGTTAATAATTGAGAGCTGTCAATTAGACAACTATCAATTATTAATCCTATTGCATGAAATAAAAATAAAACACACACACTTTAATTAAAAATAATTTTAATGAAATAAAGAAAGACACATGTTTTTGACCATCTTTTATTTGACTGCAAAAACCATTTCCTGTAATAAAAATAAAATAAAAAAGCAAAATTATTCTTACCTATCCCATGCACAGTCAGGTCCCACGGTGTAATCCTTCAGAAAGGGTTAATGTTTACTGCAGGGACCGCAGCTAATGCTGCAGCCTCACAGTAAACCCCCAAATGAATGAGTTCCTCTCCTGGCTGACAGGAGAGGAAGTGGAAAGCTTAATTGATTGCTTTCCACTTTCATTTCAGGTCAGCCAGGGACACAATCAGTGACGTCAGCGGGAACTGATTAACAAAAATAGGGGTTCCCTTCGAATAAAAAATGGCGTCGGGTCCCCCCTATTTTTGTTAACCAGCCAGATGAAGCAGACCGCTGAGGCCTGGATTTTCAGGCTGTTAAGGAACCAAGATCCATGGACCTTGCCAGCCTGATAATACCAGGCCACAGCAGTCTGCATATCTTGGCTGATTAACAAAAATAGGGGATCCCCTCGAAAAAAATTGGCGTGGGGTCCCCCCTATTTTTGTTAACCAGCCAGATGAAGCAGACCGCTGAGGCCTGGTTTTTCAGGCTGGTAAGGATACAATATCCATGGACCTTGCAAGCCTGATAATACCAGGCCACAGCAGTCTGCTTAGCTTGGCTGGTTAACAAAAATAGGGGATCCCCTCGAAAAAAAAACGGCATAGGGGTCCCCCTATTTTTGTTAACCAGCCAAGTAAAATGCAGACTGCTGTGGCCTGGTATTAAAAGACTGTCAAGGCCCATGGATTTTGGCCCTCAACAGCCTGATAATACCAGGCTACAGCAGCCCCACATTTGGCGCATCAAAAGATGTGCCAATTGTGGCACTTTACCCGGCTCTTCCCACTGCCCTGTAGCGGTGGCAAGTGGGGTAATAAGGGTTAATGTCACCGTTGATTGCACGGTGACAATAAGCCCGGTTAATAATGGAGAGGTGTCAATAAGACACCGATCCATTATTAATCCCAAAGTTATTAAATGCATAAAAAAAAACAAAGCAAGAAAAAAGTATTTTAATGAAATAAAAGAGACAACACAGTTTTCATTAATTTTATTATACTCTCATTCCTGCGACGCCATTGATCTCTTGTAAAAAAAGAAAAAAAACAAACCAACAGTATACCACCTGTCCGACGCAGTCCATAGTAACGACTGTCCCACGACGATCCAGCTCTGCTACATCGCAATGACAGGCAGAGCCTGTCATCGCGACGCAGCACAGCTGATTACCTGCTTCCCCGGCGGTGACGTCATCTGACTGACTGCTTTACGGCCGGGATTACCCAGCAGTCACTGCAGTTATCGCGAGAAACTGCATGTGACCGCCGGGGAAAGATGATGGCGGCCATGAAGCAGTCCAGGCCGTGACCGCCGGAGATCTTCTGCCAGGTAAGTGCCGCTGACTCCTGACAGACCCGACCGACGGACACTGACAGTGACAGACCCGACCGACGGACACTGACAGTGACAGTGACAATCCCGATTCCGGTATCCGATATGACGAAAATATCGGTACTCGGAATCGAAAGCCCGATACAGCTAATATCGGCCGATACCCGATATTTGCAGTATCGTATCGCTCAACACTAGTCCTCAGCCCACAAGTCCTCAGAGCATGTGCCAACCAACTGTGTACTGTCTTCCAGCACCTGTTTAACTGAAGCCTTCAATCACAGGGGTTACCAGAACTGTGGAAGACCAACTGCCTGGTGCCGGTTCCTAAGACCACTTTTCCAACTTCCCTACAAGACTATCGTCCAGTGGCCTTAACATTGCATGCTATGAAGTCCTTGGAGAGAATAATACTCGCCTACTTGTGCCCGAGGGTGAGGGCCTACAATGACCCCCTGCAGTTTGCGTACCAGCACAGATTGGGGGTGGATGATGCTGTAGCGTCTCTGCTACATACAATGCATTCGTTCTTGGACAATGATGGAACTGCAGTGCGCGCTATGTTCTTTGACTTCTCTAGTGCTTTCAATACCCTACAGCCGCTTTTACTACGTAATAAGTTGACTGCTATGGCGGAAGATGAGGGGATGGTGAACAGGATAAGTGACTACCTGACAGACAGGCCGCAGTTTGTAAGGATGGGGGAGGTGGTATCTGGCAGTGTACGGAGCAGTGTGGGAGCCTGTTATGATTTGGTAGCTGAGGAGAGCAGGCAAAAAAGGAAATACACCAGAGAGGTTGGAATCTATGGGATTGCAGTACCCTGACTAACCACCACAACTAAAGGCAGCCGTGGAGCGTACCTACATTGGTCCTAGACTCCTCGTCACAGCCTGAGAAGCTAACTACACCTAAAGATAGAAAGAGGAAAGCTATCTGCCCCATAGCAGATCCCCAAAGAACATAGAAAGCCCCCAAACATGTAATGGCGGTTAGACAAGAGGAAATACTGACAGACAGAAAATAGTATGAGCAAATGTTGGGGCCCAAACTTCCTAAATAGAAAAGGATAGGAAGGACACTTACTGCAATCCCAAAAAACCCTGAAAAGTACCAACTCTACTAATTACAAAAACACCTGAGATCACACGACCTCAACCACCTAAATCAGTTCTTTGGTGTAACAAAAACTAACAGCAACCAGTGAAAAAACTGGAAAAGGCAAATGAACAAAACTCAGTGGCTGAACTAAACTGAGAGGAGCACAAGCCCCCGAAGGGGACCCGGCATACCCCCACAGAAGTGCAGGACAAAATGCAAAAAGCAAGCGCAAAAAACTAAAAGAAGAAAATGTCTTATCTGATAGCAGAAGATGCAGGCACGAAACAGTAAGCTCCAAAGTGAACAGGAATCAAAGATGAGACCAGAACAATTGATCACCGGCAACCCTGATGGGAGGGAACCTCCCTTATATAAGACCAGTCAGTAACACCTGATCGCCAATCTTCACAATCTTCACTGGATAGTTCAGCACTGTCTGTAACCACCAGAGGGAGCTTCTGCTCAGAATTCATTTCTAGCACATTCACAACAGGAGCCCCTCAGGGTACATTGCTGTCACCCTTCCTCTTCTCATTGTATACAGCTGACTTTCAGTATAAATCTGATTTTTGTCACCTCCAAAAATTCTCAGATGACTCAGTGATTGTAGGGGGCATTGTGGGGGGCCGAGGGGAGGAGGAATATAGAAGGGTGGTTTCTGACTTTGTGGATTGGTGTCAGACTAACTGTCTAGAACTAAATGTAAAGAAAACCAAGGAGATGGTGGTGAGTTATAGAAGGAAAAAGGAGGATTACTTACCGATCACCATTGCTGGCCAGGAGGTTGAGATTGTTGAGAGCTACAAATATTTGGGGGTTCACCTTGACAGTAAACTCGATTGGAGGTGTCATACAGAAAAGGTTTACAAGAAGGGAATGAGCAGACTGTACTTTCTGCGGAAGCTCAGGTCGTTCAATGTGTGCAGTAAAATGCTGGAGATGTTCTACCAGTCCGTTGTAGCAAGCGCCTTCTTTTTGCTATCATTTGCTGGGGCAGAAGTGTGCGAGTAGCTGACGCTAATAAACTCAACAAACTTATCAAGAAGGCAAGCGCAGCTGTTGGCCTCCATCTTGACTCTTTTGAGGAGGTATTGGAGGATAGAATTCAAAAGAAGTGTAGGGCAATAATGAACAATAATACACACCCACTATACGAGCTGTTCTTGAATCAGAAGAGCACATTCAGCAGCCGTCTAATCCTACTAAGGTGCAAGAAGGAGAAATTCAGGAAATCGTTTGTACCTACTGCTATGGGGATGTATAATAATTTCCTAAGGGTGGCAGAAAATAATGACTGATGGCTAGTGTACTAATGTCAATTAACATTGTCTTATATATACCTGAACTACACACTTTTATTTATTATGTAATGTTGGTACACCTGTGCAAGGTTTGTGTCCTAATATTTTATGTACTGCTGTTTGTATTGCTGCTGTAATACTGTAATTTCCCCCCGGGATCAATAAAGTGTATCGTATCATATCGTATCGTAAGTGACTGGAAGCATTATCCACTATCCAACCATCTACCGTTTCACACTGCTCTGGCATCAATAGTGGTGTGCTGCGGTCCCCTAGAAACTGGGACAGGAAGGTTGAGCGCAGAGGCATAGCTAAGGTTTCGGTTTAGGGGAGCCGAAACATCTGAGTGGGCCCCTATCCAGAGAACCTCAGCAAATGACCGCGCCAAAAATAATCTATATATAAAAAGACCAATATTGATATCACCGCAATATGGTCAGTGGTAAATAATACCAGTCATACAGAACATATAATAGATTACAGCAGAGTTACAGATAGTGACTTACCGCTGACGTTCTTTCTGATGGAATCGTTCACTTTTCATGTCTTTTCCATCTGGCCCAGACCGACATGATGACTCCTCCAGCCAGGACTCGACTACAGAGAATACAACAAAGACACGTTTCACTTCTCATATTTTCAGCACTGTCACGGTCACTTTTTGGACTATTCTCAACCTGCACAAACTCCTCATCTTGCTGATACCCCAATACTGAGCCGCTGCTGCCATATGTGTTCCTATTACTGCTCCTGATACCCCAATGCTGAGCCGCTGCTGCCGTATGTGTACCTATTACTGCACCTGATACCCCAATGCTGAGCAGCTGCTGCCGTATGTGTCCCTATTACTGCACCTGATACCCCAATACTGAGCCGCTGCTGCCATATGTGTCCCTATTACTGCACCTGATACCCCAATACTGAGCTGCTGCTGCCGTATGTGTCCCTATTACTGCCCGATACCCCGATACTGAGCCGCTGCTGCCGTATGTGTCCCTATTACTGCGCCTATTGTGTGGTTCTGTGTGACCTCTAAATTCTAAAGCAACCCTCTATAATATAGTAATGCCAGGTGCATGGGCCCTAGAAAACAGTGCCCACATGTTGTCCCCTAGAATGTAATATTTCCCTGTGTGCCCCTTTGACAGTCACAGTAACCAGAGTTCCCCTATAACAGTAAGTGTCTACTTTACATTTAATAATATCCGGAGTCTCCCCCCTGTACAGCTCCCCTATACACAGTATGATGCCCCCTCACTGGATATATACTGACCCCTTAATATTCCCAAACTCTTTAATGGCTCCAACACTGTATGATGGCCCCGCCACTATAATCCCCACACTGTATGATGGCCCCCTAGATAGCCTCCATATAGTATAATACACCAGATAGTCCTCAATATAGTATATTGCACCCCCATAGGTAGTCTCTGTAATATAATATACCCCCATAGACAGCCTCTGTAATTGTAATGCTCTCCCATAGGCAGCCTCTATATTATAATGCACCCCCATAGGTAGCCTCTGTATTATAATGCACCCCCACAGACAGGCTCTATATTGTAATGCACTCCCCATAGGCAGTCTTATTTATAATGCACCTCATAGGCAGCCTTATTTATAATGCATTCCCCATAGGCAGTCTAATTTATAATGCACTCCCCATAGGGAGCCTTATTTAAACCAGGGAGGAGTCCCGAGGAGAGAATTTGCATTTTCCCAGTGCCTTCTGGGATAAGTGAAGAGTCTCCGCGAACTCAAGGAACACTGGATTTTTGCCGTTGCAGCTGAAAGGAGGACATCAGTAAACCGGGGAGGAGTCCCGAGGAGAGAATTTGCATATTCCCAGTGCCTTCTGGGATAAGTGAAGAGTCTCCGCGAGCTCAAGGAACACTGGATTTTGGCCGTTGCAGCTGAAAGGAGGACATCAGTAAGCTGGGGGAGGAGTCGTGAGAAGAGAATTTGCATATTCCCAGTGCCTTCTGGGATAACTGAAGAGTCTCCAAGAGCTCAGGGAACACTGGATTTTGGCCGTTGCAGCTGAAAGGAGGACATCAGTAAACCAGGGGAGGAGTCCCGAGGAGAGAATTTGCATATTCCCAGTGTCTTCTGGGATAGGTGAAGAGTCTCCGCGAGCTCAAGGAACACTGGATTTTAGCCGGTGCAGCTGAAAGGAGGACATCAGTAAACCAGGGGAGGAGTCCTGAGGAGAGAATTTGCATATTCCCAGTGCCTTCTGGGATAAGTGAAGAGTCTCCGCGAGCTCAAGGAACACTGGATTTTGGCCGTTGCAGCAGTTTTGACATATATTTCACCGCTTGAATATCTCTTGAACAATAAGAACATGGAAGAGGCAAAGAGCCATGTGGTGAGCTGCATTTCTAGCTACATGTTCACAGACTTACCAGTGGAAAAGCCAAACTTCACATGCCAGAAATGCAAGCTTGTTTCCCTGTTGGAGGAAAAGTTGCAAAATCTGGAAGAGAGGTTATCTACATTGAAGACCATTAAGGAAGTTGAAGAGTTCTTAGACAGAGCAGAATTATCTCTTCATGTTACAGAAAGAGAAGAAATTCGAAGTGCACCTGAAGAAACAGAGGAATGGAAGCATGTGACCCAGAGAAGCAAGGAGGATCAGGAGGCAGTCAGCACCAATTCTGCTCAGGAACCAGTACCAGGCTCTTACACAGGAGAGCAATGAAGAAATACATCAAGATAAGACTTTGGCCACAAACAAAAACCTTGTACGCCCTCAGAGTCCTCCTGAATGGAGAAAGAAAACTGTTGTGAAGAAGAAACGGAGAGTTGTTGTCATGGGCGATTCCCTGTTGAGAGGAACAGAGGCCGCTATCTGCAGACCGGATATAACCTCAAGAGAAATGTGCTGTCTTCCAGGTGCAAAAATTAAAGATGTGTCTGACAGGATATCACGACTCTTCAGACGTACAGATGACTACCCATTCCTGCTAAAACATGTGGGGACAAATGACACCGCAAGAAACGACCTGGAAACCATCTGCAGTGACTTTGAAAACTTAGGTAAGAAAGTGAAAGAACTGGGAGCGCAGGTGGTCTTCTCTTCCATCCTCCCAGTGGATGGCCATGGAACAAGGAGGTGGAATAAGATTCTGCAGGTGAACAACTGGCTACGTCGATGGTGCCGTCAGCAAGGATTTGGATTTCTGGATCACGGAGTGAATTACCTATACGATGGACTACTTGCTAGAGATGGGGTACACCTTAAGAAGACTGGAAAACATGTATTTGGAAGTCGCCTTGCTACACTCATCAGGAGAGCTTTAAACTAGAACAATGTGGGAAGGGAAGCAAAACGCCAGCAAAAGCCATACACCTGACAAATACTATTGAGATTTCTGCTATTAGAAGTGAAGGGGAAGAACAAAGACAAAAAAATCTACATAATAAAAATATTGAAGAAAGAGAAACCAATCACAAACTCACGTGTTTCTATACGAATGCACAAAGCATGGGCAGCAAACAAGGAGAACTGGAACTACTAACGCAGGAGAAGAAATATGATGTCATTGGAATCACTGAGACTTGGTGGGACGATACACATGATTGGAATACAAGGCTAGAAGGATACAACTTATTTGCAAGAAACAGACTTGATAAACGAGGAGGAGGTGTCGCATTGTATGTTAGAAAAGCGTATATCTGCACAGAGATTGAAGCTTCAGAGGCTGGGAGTTCTGTGGAAACTGTTTGGGTAAGAATACAAGGACAGAACAATGGAAAGGACATCATTGTAGGCATTTACTACAGGCCGCCTGTGCAAGCTGAAGATATGGATGAACTCTTTATGCATCAAATGGCCAAGTTCTCCAAAAAATATGACATAGTGGTCATGGGAGATTTCAACTATCCAGACATTTGTTGGGAATCTTTCTCAGGCAAAACTAACAGATCCAGGAAATTCTTATCCTCTCTTGCTGATAACTTTATCTTCCAAAAGGTAGGGGAGAAAACAAGGGGATCTGCTACCTTGGATCTAATCCTTATAAACAGGGAGGAAATGGTTGAGAAGGTAAGAGTGGCTGGGACCCTAGGAGGTAGTGACCATGCTATTTTAGAATTTTGGATAACAAGAGGAGGAAGACCTGTGAAGACTCAGACATCAAGGTTAGATTTCAGAAAGGCAGATTTTAAGGACTCAGAAAGAGAATTGGAGGGATCCAATGACTTGATATCCTTAAGGACAAAAATGTCCAGGAAGGATGGAAAATCTTGAAAAATGAGATTCTCAAAGCTCAATCGTTAGCAATTCGAAAAGAGGGAAGAATGGGAAGCATTTAAGGAAACCAGGATGGATGAACATAGAACTTAAACACATGCTAAAAAGGAAGAAAGAAATGTTTATCAAATGGAAAGAGGGAGGCATATCTAAAGAAGAATATAATGCCGTCTGCAAAACCTGCAGGGCACAAATCAGATTATCTAAAGCTGACAATGAATTAAGGCTTGCAAGTGACGTCAAAAGCAACAAAAAAGGATTTTGGGGATGCGTCAAAAGTAAAAGAAAAGTCAAAGATGCTATAGGATTTTTACAGGATGAAAATGATGAAATGGTAAGTCAGGATGTTGAGAAGGCTGAACTTTTAAATTCCTATTTTGCATCTGTTTTCTCTCAGAAAGGAAATGTAACATCAATTGATCTTCACTGTCCTATTAAAGGAATAGAAGAATCCAGGATATCTATAAACAGAAAGCATTAACACTTAGCTAACCTAAATTAATTCAAGTCTCCAGGTCCAGATGAATTACACCCCAGAGTACTGAAGGAGATAGCAGAAGAAATTCTTAAACCACTGTCCATAATCTTTGAAAATTCTTGGAGAACAGGAGAAGTCCCAGAAGACTGGAGAAGAGCAAATGTTGCTCCTATCTTCAAAAAGGGGATGAAGATGGACCCAGGGAACTACAGGCCGGAGAGTCTGACTTCTATACCAGGAAAGATCTTTGAACAAATTATTAAAGAACATGTATGCAAGTACCTGGATAAGAATGAAGTGATTAAACAGAGTCAGCATGGGTTTGTAACTAATAAGTCATGTCAGACTAACTTAATTTCCTTCTATGACAGAATCACTGACTGGGTGGTTCAGGGAAATGCTGTAGATATAGTATATCTTGACTTCAGCAAATTTGACAAAGTTCTCACACAATCCTATTGAAAAAATGACTAAGTATGGAATGGACAAGGCAACTGTTAGGTGGATTCATAAATGGCTTAGTGATCGGACCAAAAGTGGTCGTAAATTTGACAAAGTTCTCACACAATCCTTATTGAAAAAATGACTAAGTATGGAATGGACAAGGCAACTGTTAGGTGGATTCATAAATGGCTTAGTGATCGGACCCAAAGAGTGGTCGTAAATGGCTGCACATCCAGTTGGAAGAATGTCTCAAGTGGGGTACCACAAGGCTCTGTTTTGGGCCCTGTATTGTTCAACATCTTTATCAATGATTTAGATGAAGGAATTGAGGGTAAACTGATCAAATTTGCTGATGACACAAAGCTAGGAGGGGTAGCTAATACTAGAGAAGAGAGAGAGAGAGGATTCAAAAATATATAAATAAACTGGAGAAATGGGCGGCAACTAACAGAATGGATTTTAACAGGGAAAAATGCAAAGTAATACATATGGGCAATAAAAATGAAAAAAGCATATACAAAATGGGAGGAATAGGGCTAAGTAACAGCACATGTGAAAAAGACTTGGTATACTAATTGATCACAGACTTAACATGAGTCAACAGTGTGATGCAGCAGCAAAAAAGGCAAATGCAATTCTAGGATGTATCAACAGAAGCATACAGTCTAGATCACGTCAGGTCACTATTGCCCTTTACTCCTCTTTGATCAGACCTCATCTGGAATACTGTGTCCAGTATTGGGCACCACATTTTAAAAAAGACATCAACAAACTGGAGCAAGTTCAGAGAAGAGCCATCAGAATGGTGACCGGTCTGCAAACCATGACCTATGAGGAACGGTTGCAGGATTTGGGAATGTTTAGCTTGCAAAAAAAAAGACTGAGAGGAGACTTAATAGCTGTCTACAAATATCTCAAGGGCTGTCACATTGTAGAAGGATCATCTTTATTCTCATTTTCACAAGGAAAGACTAGAAGCAATGGGATGAAACTGAATGGGAGGAGACACAGATTAGATATTAGAAAAAACTTTTTAACAGTTAGGGTGATCAATGAGTGGAACAGGTTGCCATGAGAGGTGGTGAGTAGAGTTGAGCGATACTTTCCGATATCCAAAAGTATCGGAATCGGAATGGTATCGCCGATATCATTAAAATATCGGCGATACCCGATACCGATACCGGAAGTCCCATGTAAGTCTATGGAACAAAATATCGTAACTAAAAAAACCCCATTCTTTCCTTGTAAACACTAAATATACACACATATAATACATATATATATATATATACATGTCATTGTGACATATATATATACATATATGTATAGTTTATACACTTCTACATAGTAAAATATCCTCTGATTCAATTGCCGGGTAAAGCCGGCTTCTGTGAAAAGACAGAAGCACCCGACATGAAATGACACTTGGTGTACATAGGGTTAACCATGTCTTTTCATGTTGTTTGCTATCTAATTTGCACAAACAATTAAATCAGTCTATGTGTGCAAAATTTCACACCTGTAGGGGTTAATTAAAGGTGTAAATTCGTTGTAAAAAAAACGGACTTTTTTGCTACGAATTTACACCTTTAATTAACCCCTACAGGTGTGAAATTTTGCACACATAGACTGATGTAATTGTTTGTGCAAATCAGATAGCAAAGGACATGGTTTACCCTATGTACACCAAGTGTCATTTCATGTCGGGTTCTGCATTTTCACAAAAGCCGGCAATTGAATTAGCGGCTATTATACTATGTAGAAGTGTATGAACTACAAATATAAATATATATATATATATGTGTCACAAATTCAATGACATGTATATATATATATATATGAGTGTAAAATTGCTGAAAAAAAATGCGTGGGCTCCCGCCCTATTTTCGCAACCAGACAGACAAAGCCAGTGAGTGGGGGCAGATAATAATAGCCCAGAGAGGGACCATTATTTTTGGCCCCCCCCGGCTACTAACATCTGCCCCCAGACACCCCAGGAAAGACAAATCTATAATTAGATTCGCCCTTTCTGGCACTTTGCCCGTCTATTCCCATTGCCATGTAGCGGTGGCGAATGGGTTAATATGGGGTTAAAGCCACCTTGCTATTGAAAGGTGACCTTAAGCCAGGTTAATAATTGAGAGCTGTCAATTAGACAACTATCAATTATTAATCCTATTGCATGAAATAAAAATAAAACACACACACTTTAATTAAAAATCATTTTAATGAAATAAAGACACATGTTTTTGACCATCTTTTATTTTACTGCAAAAACCATTTCCTGTAATAAAAATAAAATAAAAAAGCAAAATTATTCTTACCTATCCCATGCACAGTCAGGTCCCACGGTGTAATCCTTCAGAAAGGGTTAATGTTTACTGCAGGGACCGCAGCTAATGCTGCAGCCTCACAGTAAACCCCCAAATGAATGAGTTCCTCTCCTGGCTGACAGGAGAGTAAAGGCTGGGTGTCACATAACGATACACCAGCGATCCCGACAACGATATGCACTTGTCAGGATCGCTGGTGTATCGCTACATGATCGCTGCTGAGCTGCCAAACAGGCAGCTCAGGCAGCGATCTGGGACAGCGACACTGCGGGTAACATTGCTTAAGGGCCCGTCTCACATAGCGATATCGCTACCGAGATCGCTGCTGAGTCACTAGTTTTGTGACGCAGCAGCGAGCTCACCAGCGATATCGCTGTGTGTGACATTCAGCGACGATCAGCCCCCCTGCCGGGTATCGCTGAATCGTCGCAGAAATGTCAGGACCTTTTTTTGATCGCTGGTTTCCCTCTGACAGGCACGCATCGCTGCGTGTGACAGGCGGGAGACCAGCGATCCGCTGGTAACCAAGGTACACAGCGGATTCCAGCACCGCGCAGCGCTTGGAAACCCGCTGTGTACCTTGGATACCAGCTCCCTGCATCAGGGCGCTGGTATCCAAGGTACACAGCGGGTTTCTAGGCACAGCCCCGCGCCTGGAAACCCGCTGTGTACCTTGGTTACCAGCGGATCGCTGGTCTCCCGCCTGTCACACGCAGCGATGTGTGCCTGTCAGCGGGAAACCAGCGATCAAAAAAAGGTCCTGACATTTCAGCGACGATCAGCGATACCCGGCAGGGGGGCTGATCGTCGCTGAATGTCACACACAGCGATATCGCTGGTGAGCTCGCTGCTGCGTCACAAAACTAGTGACTCAGCAGCGATCTCGGTAGCGATATCGCTATGTGAGACGGGCCCTTAAGTGGAAAGCTTAATTGATTGCTTTCCACTTTCACTTCAGGTCAGCCAGGGACACAATCAGTGACGTCAGAGGGAACTGATTAACAAAAATAGGGGTTCCCTTCGAAAAAAAAATGGCGTGGGGTCCCCCCTATTTTTGTTAACCAGCCAGATGAAGCAGACCGCTGAGGCCTGGATTTTCAGGCTGTTAAGGAGCCAAGATCCATGGACCTTGCCAGCCTGATAATACCAGGCCACAGCAGTCTGCATATCTTGGCTGATTAACAAAAATAGGGGATCCCCTCGAAAAAAATTGGCGTGGGGTTCCCCCCTATTTTTGTTAACCAGCCAGATGAAGCAGACCGCTGAGGCCTGGATTTTCAGGCTGTTAAGGAGCCAAGATCCATGGACCTTGCCAGCCTGATAATACCAGGCCACAGCAGTCTGCATATCTTGGCTGATTAACAAAAATAGGGATCCCCTCTAAAAAAATTGGCGTGGGGTCCCCCCTATTTTTGTTAACCAGCCAGATGAAGCAGACCGCTGAGGCCTGGATTTTCAGGCTGTTAAGGAGCCAAGATCCATGGACCTTGCCAGCCTGATAATACCAGGCCACAGCAGTCTGCATATCTTGGCTGATTAACAAAAATAGGGATCCCCTCTAAAAAAATTGGCGTGGGGTCCCCCCTATTTTTGTTAACCAGCCAGATGAAGCAGACCGCTGAGGCCTGGTTTTTCAGGCTGGTAAGGATCCAATATCCATGGACCTTGCCAGCCTGATAATACCAGCCACAGCAGTCTGCTTAGCTTGGCTGGTTAACAAAAATAGGGGATCCCCTCGAAAAAACAACGGCGTGGGATCCCCCCTATTTTTGTTAACCAGCCAAGTAAAATGCAGACTGCTGCGGCCTGGTATTAAAAGACTGTCAAGGCCCATGGATTTTGGCCCTCAACAGCCTGATAATACCAGGCTACAGCAGCCCCACATTTGGCGCATCAAAAGATATGCCAATTGTGGCACTTTACCCGGCTCTTCCCACTTGCCCTGTAGCGGTGGCAAGCGGGGTAATAAGGGGTTAATGTCACCGTTGATTGCACGGTGACAATAAGCCCGGTTAATAATGGAGAGGTGTCAATAAGACACCGATCCATTATTAATCCCAAAGTTTTTAAATGTTTAAAAAAAAGACAAAGCAAGAAAAAAGTCTTTTAATGAAATAAAAGAGACAACACAGTTTTCATTAATTTTATTATACTCTCATTCCTGCGACGCCATCGATCTCCTGTAAAAAAAGGAAAAAAACAAACCAACAGTATACCACCTGTCCGACGCAGTCCATAACGACAGTCCCACGACGATACAGCTCTGCTACATCGCAATGACAGGCAGAGCCTGTCATCGCGACGCAGCACAGCTGATTACCTGCTTCCCCGGCGGTGACGTCATCGGACTGACTGCTTTACGGCCGGGATTACCCAGCAGTCACTGCAGTTATCGCGAGAAACTGCATGTGACCGCCGGGGAAAGAAGATTGCGGCCATGAAGCAGTCCAGCCCGTGACCGCCGGAGATCTTCTGCCAGGTAAGTGCCGCTGACTCCTGACAGACCCGACCGACGGACACTGACAGTGACAGTGACAATCCCGATTCCGGTATCCGATATGACGAAAATATCGGAACTCGAATGGGAATTCCGATACAGCCAATATCGGCCGATACCCGATATTTGCAGTATCGGAATGCTCAACTCTAGTGGTGAGTTCACCTTCAATGGAAGTCTTCAGAGGCTGGACAGACATCTGTATGGGATGATTTAGAGAATCCTGCTTTGAGCAGGGGTTGGACCAGAAGGCCCAACTCTACCATTCTATGATTCAATGATAATGCACCCCCCATAGGCAGCCTTATTTATAATGCACCCCCATAGGCATCCTTATTTATAATGCACTCCCCATAGGCAGCCTTATTTATAATGCATTCCCCACAGGCCGCCTTATTTATAATGCACCCCCCATAGGCCGTCTTATTTATAATGCACCCCGATAGGCAGGCTTATTTATAATGCACTCCCCACAGGCTGCCTTATTTGTAATGCACCCTCATAGGCAGCCTTATTAATATTGCACCCCATAAGGAGCCTTATTTATAATGCACTCCCCACAGGCCGCCTTATTTATAATGCACCCCCATAGGCAGCCTTATTTATAAAGCACCCTCATAGGCAGCCTTATTTATAATGCACCCCCATAGGCAGCCTTATTAATAATGCATTCCCCATAGGAAGCCTTATTTATAATGCACTCCCCACAGGCCGCCTTATTTATAATGCACTCCCCACAGGCCGCCTTATTTATAATGCACCCTCATAGGCAGCCTTATTTATAATGCATTCCCCATTGGCCGCCTTATTTATAATGCATCCCAATAGGCAGCCTTATTTATAATGCACTCCCCACAGGCCGCCTTATTTATAATGCACCCTCATAGGCAGCCTTATTAATATTGCACCCCCATAAGGAGCCTTATTTATAATGACCCACCTGTTCCGACAAGCCTACAACCTGCAATGATCCTCAGTGTACTGAACCATCGCACGACCAGCTCTACCCTCTCCTAGTGTATTCTCACTCATCCCTGTAGACTGTGAGCCCTCGCGGGCAGGGTCCTCTCTCCTTCTGTACTTGTGTGTCCCTTGTCTAGCACATGTTTATTGTACCTGTCTATATTTTTTCCCTTTTCATATATAAAACCCCATGGAATAAATGGCGCTATATAAATGTATAATAATAATAATAATAATAATAATAATAATAATGCACTCCCCACTGGCCGCCTTATTTATAATGCACCCTCATAGGCAGCCTTATTTATAATGCACCCCCATAGGCAGCCTTACTTATAATGCACCCCCATAGGCAGCCTTACTTATAATGCACACCCATAGGCAGCCTTATTTATAATACATCCCCATAGGCAGCCTTACATATAATGCACCCCATAGGCAGCCTTACTTATAATGCACCTCCATAGGCAGCCTTACTTATAATGCACCTCCATAGGCTGCCTTACTTATAATGCACCCCCATAGGCAGTCTAATTTATAATGCACTCCCCATAGGGAGCCTTATTTATAATGCATTCCCCATAGGCAGCCTTATTTATAATGCACTCCCCCATAGGCAACCTTATTTGTAATGCATTCCCCATAGGGAGCCTTATTTATAATGCATTCCCCCATAGGGAGCCTTATTTATAATGCACTCCCCATAGGCAGCCTGTTATGTTTCGGTAGCTGAGGAGTGCAGGTAAAAAAGGCAATACACCAGAGCAGTTGGAATCTATGGGATTGCAGTACCCTGACTAACCACCACAACTAGAGGCAGCCGTGGAGCGTTCCTACGTTGGTCCTAGACGCCTCGTCACAGCCTGAGAAACTAACTACACCTAAAGATAGAAATAGGAAAGCTATCTGCCCCGGAGCAGAACCCCAAAGATAATAGAAGCCCCCAAACATGTAATGGCGGTTAGACAAGAGGAAATACTGACACAGAAAGAAAATAGTAATGAGCAAACGCTGGGGCCCAAACTATCTAAATAGAAAAGGACAGGAAGGGTACTTACTGCAATCCCAGAAAACCCTGAAAAACACCAACTCTACTAATTTCAAAATCACCTGAGATCACACGACCTCTACCACCTAAATTAGCTCTCTGGTGTAACAAAATCAAAACAGCAGCCACTGAAAAAACTGGAAAAAGCAAAAGAACAAAACTCAGTGGCTGAACTAAACTGAGAAGGCAGAAGCCCCCGGAGGGACCCAGAAGGCCCCTAAAGAAGTGCAGGACAAAATGCAAAAATATAGCAACAACACAAAAGAAGAAAAATTCTTATCTGGTAGCAGGAGATGCAGACACGACACAGCAGGCTACAAGGGAAACTGGAATGAAGGATTCAGACCAGAACAATTGATCACCGGCAACCCTGATGGGAAAATGACTCCCTTATATAAGACCAGTCAGTAACACCTGATTCCCAGTCCTCACAATCTTCACTAGTACCGCTTGTAACCACCAGAGGGAGCCTCTGCTCAGAACTCATCTCAAACCCATTCACAACAGTACCCCCCCTTGAGGAGGGGTCACCGAACCCTCATTTGAGCAACCAGGTCGGTCAGGATGAGTTCTATGATACGCACGGATAAGTCTCCTAGCATGGATGTCCAAGCAAACACCCAAGAATTGTCTTCCTGACCATAACCTCTCCATTTAACCAAATACTGGAGTCTTCGTCTAGAAAAACGAGAATCCAATATTTTCTCAACCACATACTCCAGATTGCCCTCAACCAAAACAGGGTTCAGGAGGCACAGTAGCAGGAACCACTGGCTCAACAAACCTCTTCAACAAGGACTTGTGGAACACGTTATGGATCTTAAATGTCCCGGGAAGAAGCAAACGAAAAGAAACAGGATTAATAATCTAATGATCTTATAAGGTCCAATGAACCTAGGCTTAAATTTAGGAGATGCTACTCTCATAGGAATATTCTTTGAGGACAACCAGACCAAGTCCCCCACTTTAAACCGAGGACCATCAGTCCTAAGCCGGTTAGCAAACCGCTGGGCCTTCTCCTGAGAGAGGGACAACCTCTCCACTACCTGGTCCCAAATCTGTTGCATACGCTCAACAACAGAGTCAACACCGGACAGACAGAACCCTTTCCGTCTGTCCTGAAGAAAATCGACGGTGAAAACCAGAATACAGAAAAACGGAGACATCAAAGTGGCAGAGCTAGCCCTATTATTAAGAGCAAACTCAGCCAAAGGCAAAAAAGAGACCCAGTCATCCTGATCAGCAGACACAAAGCATCTTAGATAAGTCTCTAATGTCTGGTTTGTTCTCTCAGTTTGACCATTGGTCTGAGGATGAAATGCCGAGGAGAAAGACAATTGAACACCCAGTTTAGAACAAAAAGTCCTCCAAAATCTGGAAACAAACTGGACTCCTCTGTCAGACACAATGTTCTCAGGAATGCCGTGTAAACGAACCACGTGCTGAAGAAACAACGGCACCAATTCAGAGGAGGAAGGCAACTTAGGTAATGGCACAAGATGTATCATTTTGGAAAACCTATCACAAATTACCCAGATGGTGGTCATTCTCTGAGAAACAGGAAGATCGGAAATGAAATCCATAGAGATATGGGTCCATGGTCTCTTGGGCACAGGCAATGGCATCAACAAACCACTAGAGCGAGAGCAAGGCTTGGAGCGAGAGCAAGTCCCGCAGGACTGCACAAATTCCCTGACATCGCGAGACAAGTAGGCCACCAAAAGGACCGACTAACCAAGTCTCTGGTACCAAAAATTCCGGGATGCCCAGCCAATGCGGAACAATGAATCTCAGACATCACACTCTTTTTCCATTGGTCCGGGACAAACAATTTTCCAACAGGGCAGCGCTCGGGCCTATCCTCCTGACACCCCTCCAGAGCAAGTCTCAAATTGGGCGAGATGGCGGAAAGAACTACACCCTCTTTCAAAATAACAGAAGGATCAGATAACTAGGAGAGTCCGCAAGGAAACTCCTCGAGAGGGCATCCGCCTTAACATTCTTAGTGCCAGGAAGAAAGGAAACCACAAAATTAAAACGTGTGAAAAACAAGGCCCACCTGGCCTGTCTAGGATTGAGTCGCTTGGCAGATTCCAGATAGACCAGATTCTTATGGTCCGTAAGGACCACCACCTGATGTTTGGCTCCCTCCAGCCAATGTCTCCACTCTTCAAAAGCCCACTTCATGGCCAATAACTCCCGATTACCCACGTCATAATTACGTTCAGTAGGAGAAAATTTTCGAGAGAAAAAGGCACAAGGGTTACTTTTAGAGGTCTCTGGATCTTTTTGGGACAAAACGGCACCTGCCCCAATTTCAGAGGCATCAACCTCCACCTGAAATGGCAGAGAAACATCAGGCTGCCGTAGAACAGGAGCAGAAGTGAATCTCTGCTTAAGTTCCTGAAATGCAGAGACTGCCTCAGGAGGCCAATTCACCACATCAGAACCCTTTCTGGTCAAATCAGTTAATGGTTTAACAATAACCGAGAAATTACCAATAAATTTACGATAAAAATTGGCAAAACCCAAAAATCTCTGAAGAGCCTTTAATGAAGTAGGTTGGACCCAATCACAGATGGCCTGAACCTTGACCGGGTCCATTTCAATAACAGATGGGGACAAAATGAATCCCAGAAATGAGATCTTCTGTACCCCAAAAAGACACTTTGATCCCTTCACATACAGAGCATTATCCCTCAAAATCTGGAACACAGTCCGAACATGTTTCACATGAGAGTCCCAGTCATTAGAAAAAATCAAGATATCATCCAAATAAACAATCAGAAATTTGTCCACAAAATCCCTGAAAATGTCATTCATGAAGGACTGGAAGACGGAAGGGGCATTAGTGAGCCAAAGGGCATCACTAGGTACTCAAAATGCCCTTCAGGGTATTGAATGCCGTCTTCCATTCATCCCCGTGCTTAATGCGAATAAGGTTATACGCCCCCCTGAGGTCAAGCTTGGTAAACCAAGTAGCGTTTTTCACCCTGGAAAACAGGTCAGAAATCAAGGGTAACGGGTATTGATATTTCACAGTAATATTGTTCAAGAGACGATAATCAATACACGGCCTTAATGAACCATCTTTTTTGGCCACAAAGAAAAAACCGGCACCTAAGGGTGAAGAGGATGGTCTGATATGACCCTTCTCCAATGATTCCTTGATATAAGACCGCATAGCGTCATGTTCAGGTACAGACAAGTTAAAAAGGCGACCTTTAGGGAATTTACTACCCGGCACTAATTCAATAGCGCAGTCATAGCTCCTATGGGGAGGTAAGGATGCAGATTTACTTTCGCTAAACACATCAGAAAAATCAAACAAAAAGTCAGGAACATCCTCAGCCTGGGGGAGGCAGAAAAAACAGGAGTGTTGGTATTAACACATTGGCAGCCCCAACTGGTTACAGACACAGATTTACAATCCAAAACAGGATTATGAGACTGTAACCAAGGGAAACCCAGCACGATAATGTCATGCAGATTATATAGAACCAAAAATTTGCAGCACTCCTGGTGATCAGGTTCAACCCTCATTATCACCTGAGTGGAAAACTGGGGTTTATTCTCAGCCAAAGGGTAGAATCGATCCCCAGTAGGGGAATAGACTTCTGTAGGGGTATCAAGGGAAACCCACAACGTTTAGCAAAATCATAATCCATCAGGTTAATAGCTGCTCCAGAATCAACGAAAGCCTGAGCAGAAAATGAGGACAGAGAGCATATCAGAGTGACAGTTAATAAAAACTTAGTCTGAACACTACCCAAGACAACTGAGCGTGCAAAACATCTTCCCCGCTTAGGGCAGACTGAAATAGCATGAGAGGCATCACCACAGTAGAAACATAACCTATTGCGCTTTCGAAACTCATGACGCTGTGCCCCAGACACCACTCCATCACACTGCATGGGCTCAGAAGCTGGCTCACAAGGCAACACCACTCCACGCATACTTCTCCGCTCACGCAAACGTCTGTCAATTTGAATCGCTAATGACATAGAATCATTGAGACCAGAGGGGACAGGGAATCCCACCATAACATCCTTTACATTATCCGACAGACCCTTCCGGAAAAGGGCCGCCAAAGCGTCGTCATTCCATTTGGTCAGGACTGCCCACCTACGGAATCTCTGACAGTATAACTCAGCGTCATCAAGCCCCTGATTTAATGCCAACAAGGCTTTTTCAGCTTGATCAGTGACATTAGGCTCATCGTACAATAACCCCAAAGCCTGAAAAAACGCATCAACATCACTCAAAACAGGATCCCCAGGTATCAGGGAAAAAGCCCAATCCTGAGGATCACCGCGCAGGAGAGAGATGATAATTTGAACCTGCTGCGCTGCGTTTCCTGAGGACTTAGATTTTAAGGCAAAAAACAATTTACAATTATGTTTGAAATTCTGAAACTTAGCTCGATCCCCTAAAAACAAATCTGGCATGGGGATCCTAGGTTCCACAACAGGCAACCCAGCAAGATAGATAGCAATACTCCGAACCTCAGTGGCAAGCTGATCCACACGGCCAGACAACTGTGCAAACTCCATGTTAGGGTCTGCGGAACGCACCAAATATATAGAGTGGAGAGGTGCGTTCGCAGCCCGGGGTCCACCGTGCAAGCAAAGCCTGCTGCTAGTAAGATGACGAAAGTAGCGAACTCTGTTATCCCGCAGAGTCGCTAAAAAACGCCGTAGCGCGTTGTGGCAGTAAGTGCAGACTCTGTTAATTCACAGAGCCGCTAACGGGATGCCACAGTGCTATATGGCGATATGTGCGAACTCACTTAGCTTCAGTGAGCCGCAAAGTAAAACGCTAGGGCGCTGTCTAGCGTCGAGAGCGAACCCTGTTACGTCACAGAGCCGCTGAGAACAAACACCGTGTCCTGTCAGGCTCTCAGGCACACGGTTAATTGCTAAGCGAGCATAATACGTGGTCATGCGCTAATGTCCTCGCGGGAGTCACCCGCAATCTATGGCGTCTGAACGCCAGACCCTGAATACGGCAATCAAACTCCTCACCGGTTATGCCGGTAATCTAGGGCATCTAGGACACCGACCCTGACCAGCTAGCACACTAAACTCCTCACCGATTAAGTCGGTATTCAAGTGGCTTATTTCAGCCGGGTCCCTAACCACACACACGCATGACCACACTGGCGCATAGCATACAATGGTTGATATTAGCGCATGGCGGCCCAGCCATGCTACCCTTTTATAGCAACAGCCACAGGACCTTCCAGGAACAAGGACCAATGAGAACCTGTTCAGAAGACTAGTAGTAACAGGGCCTTCCTGGCGGGCCAATAGGAGCCGCTGCAGTACCTGAGCATGTGACCCCTGATCTCCAATGAGAGATCTCACTCTGGGCACGCTCAGAAGGGAAAATGCAGGACTTTATCCCAAAGACGTCTGCTCCAGAACTGGCTACAATAGCAGATCCAGGAAAGGCAGCAGCAAGTCACTGCCCAGTAGTGGAGTGGGCAAGACGCCTGGAACGACGTCTCTGCTGAGCAGGCTCCACTGCGGCCGGAGACGAATGGGAGACTGCAGCGGCACTGGTTCGAGACTCCCCTTGTGCAGGAGCGGGAACTCGAACCCTAACACTCCATTGGGAGAAAAGATCCTCCCCAGCACCCAGAGATACAGAGGGGAAAAAAAAAAAAAATGCAACAAACAGAAAAATATCTCTGACAACCTTTTTTCTATCACAATATTTTTTCCCTTCTGTGAGTACCATACAATTTTCAATTTTTAGGCCGGTGATACTGTTATGTTTCGGTAGCTGAGGAGTGCAGGTAAAAAAGGCAATACAACAGAGCAGTTGGAATCTATGGGATTGCAGTACCCTGACTAACCACCACAACTAGAGGCAGCCGTGGAGCGTTCCTACGTTGGTCCTAGACGCCTCGTCACAGCCTGAGAAACTAACTACACCTAAAGATAGAAATAGGAAAGCTATCTGCCCCGGAGCAGAACCCCAAAGATAATAGAAAGCCCCCAAGCATGTAATGGCGGTTAGACAAGAGGAAATACTGACACAGAAAGAAAATAGAATGAGCAAACGCTGGGGCCCAAACTATCTAAATAGAAAAGGACAGGAAGGGTACTTACTGCAATCCCAGAAAACCCTGAAAAACACCAACTCTACTAATTTCAAAATCACCTGAGATCACACGACCTCTACCACCTAAATTAGCTCTCTGGTGTAACAAAATCAAAACAGCAGCCACTGAAAAAACTGGAAAAAGCAAAAGAACAAAACTCAGTGGCTGAACTAAACTGAGAAGGCAGAAGCCCCCGGAGGGGACCCAGAAGGCCCCCAAAGAAGTGCAGGACAAAATGCAAAAATATAGCAACAACACAAAAGAAGAAAAATTCTTATCTGGTAGCAGGAGATGCAGACACGACACAGCAGGCTACAAGGGAAACTGGAATGAAGGATTCAGACCAGAACAATTGATCACCGGCAACCCTGATGGGAAAATGACTCCCTTATATAAGACCAGTCAGTAACACCTGATTCCCAGTCCTCACAATCTTCACTAGTACCGCTTGTAACCACCAGAGGGAGCCTCTGCTCAGAACTCATCTCAAACCCATTCACAACACAGCCTTATTTATAATGCATTCCTCATATGGAGCCTTATTTATAATGCATTCCCCATAGGGAACCTTATTTATAATGCACTCCCCCATAGGCAGCCTTTTTTATAATGCATTCCCCATAGGGAGCCTTATTTATAATGCACCCCCCTTAGGCAGCCTTATTTATAATGCATTCCCCATATGGAGCCTTGTTTATAATGCATTCCCCATAGGGAGCCTTATTTATAATGCATTCCCCATTGGCAGCCTTATTTATAATGCATTCCCCATAGGCAGCCGTATTTATAATGCATTCCCCATTGGCAGCCTTATTTATAATGCATTCCCCATAGGCAGCCGTATTTATAATGCATTCCCCATTGGCAGCCTTATTTATAATGCATTCCCCATAGGCAGCCTTATTTATAATGCATTCCCCATTGGCAGCCTTATTTATAATGCATTCCCCATTGGCAGCCTTATTTATAATGCACCCCCATAGGCAAACTTATTTATAATACATTCCCTATTGACAGCCTTATTTATAATGCACCCCCATAGGGAGCCTTATTTATAATACATTCCCCATTGGCAGCCTTATTTATAATGCACCCCCATAGGGAGCCTTATTTATAATGCACCCCCCATAGGCAGCCTTATTTATAATGCATTCCCCATAGTCAGCCGTATTTATAATGCATTCCCCATTGGTAGCCTTATTTATAATGTATTCCCCACAGGCGGCCTTATTTATAATTCATTCCCCATAGGGAGCCTTATTTATAATGCACTCCCCCATAGGTAACCTTAATTATAATTCATTCCCCATAGGGAGCCTTATTTATAATGCACCCCCCATAGGCAGCCTTATTTATTATGCATTCCCCATAGGCAGCCTTATTTATAATGCATTCCCCATAGGGAGCCTTATTTATAATGCACCCCCCACAGGCCGCCTTATTTCTAATGTATTCCCCACAGGCAGCCATATTTATAATGCATTCCCCATAGGGAGCCTTATTTATAATGCACTCCCCCATAAGCAACCTTATTTATAATGCATTCCCCATAGGGAGCCTTATTTATAATGCACCCCCCATAGGCAGCCTTATTTATAATGCACTCCCCACAGGCCGCCTTATTTATAATGCACCCTCATAGGCAGTCTTATTTATAATGCACCACCATAGGCAACCTTATTTATAATGCATTCAGCATAGGGAGCCTTATTTATAATGCACCCCCATAGGCAGGGTTATTTATAATGCACTCCCCACAGGCAGCCTTATTTATAATGCATTCCCCATAGGGAGCCTTATTTATAATGCACTCCCCCATAAGCAACCTTATTTATAATGCATTCCCCATAGGGAGCCTTATTTATAATGCACCCCCATAGGCAGGGTTATTTATAATGCACTCCCCACAGGCCGCCTTATTTATAATGCACCCCCATAGGCAGCCTTACTTATAATGCACCCCCATAGGCAGCCTTACTTATAATGTACCCCCATAGGCAGCCTTTTTTATAATGCACCCCCTTTACAAAAATAACAAATCCAGTACTCACCTCTCTTGCTCTCGGCTCCTGCGCTGCTCACTGCTCTCCCTCTCATCTCCTGACAGCGGGCGCCAGGCAGTGACATCATCACGCCCGCTGTCAGACGCTGAAAGGGGATTATGGGAGAGAAGGAGCGCTCGCTCCTTCTCCCTCAATGCGGTCAGCTGTATTGGCTAGATGCCGATACAGCTGACCCTCCGAAGATGGGCGGGGGCCCACTGCTGGCACAGGGCCCCCCACCGCCTGCTCAGGGGGCTCAGGGGCCCCATAGCGGCCGGGCGTCAGAGCAGGGAGAGCGATTCTCCCTGCTCTGCCGCAGTGTAACTGTATGGGCGCGCTGTGCACGCCAATACAATTTAGAAGCGTAGCTCCGGGTGGCCCCCCTCAGAGCGCGGGGCCCAGGCCACCTCCCCCTCTGCCCCCGGTAGCTATGCTACTGGTTGAGCGCGAAGATGTGGGTCTTTGCTGCGGCCCACTTTCAGCTTGGCCACGGCCTCGGCCTCTGCATGCACCATCATCATCACATCCACTTCCCCATTCCTTGCCCCATGCCTTGCCCATTTTAAATGGACTACTGAAATATTTGAAAAGCTCAATACAAATGGATTTATTTGGAGAAAAATTATATGTGATCAGTATACCTGCAAAGCGAATATTTTTCCACCACACATACACCAGGCCTGAGCCTGAGAAAACAGACTGTATTAATTTTTTGGGACATGTTTTTTGTTACTGTTTGAAAAAAAAAATGAGTTGAACCAGGATAGCAGACAGAACTATGCAACGTATGCCTGCATTTTGTAAAAATGAGAAATCGCTGTTAAAATTTTAACCCTTATAACTTCCTAACAAAAAAAAAATTTGGTTCCAAAATTGTGTTGATGTAAATTAAACATGTGGGAAATGTTCCTTATAATGTATTTAATGTGACATATTCTGTGATTTAAGGGCACGAAAATTCCAAGTTGGAAAATTGTGTAATTTTTGCCAAATTGCCATTTTTTCACAAATAAGCGCAAGTCACATCAGAGAAATTTTACTACTATCATGAAGTACAATATGTCTAGAAAAAAACAATGTTAAAATTACCAGGATCCATGGAAGTGTTCCGGAGTTATTGCCTCATAAAAGGACAGTGTTCAGAATTGTAAAAATTGGCCCGGTCTTTACCCTTGGGGGTAAAGGGGTTAAACACTGACTGAATGAGGTGAGCCCTGGCTGCACAGTATGGAGATGGGGGATTCTTTCTGCAGTGTTGGTATGTGTGTTTCATTAAGTCAGAAGTTGATGGCGCAGTTGGAGGCCCTAAAGTAGGTGGAGGAGGCAGAAGCACTGGAGGAATTGTTAGATGCAGAGGTTTGTTCCACAAGTTTTAGGGATTCCAAGACTTGATGTCTAATGACACCTTGATGTCTTGTGCTTTAGATCTCCATCCCCTGTTGTGTACCAGTTTAGTTCTCCAACCCAATCTGTTTAGTAGATAAGTTATTTAAGTACTGTTATCCATTAGTTTAGTTCTCCAACCCCTATTGTCTTTTAGTTTAGTTATTCATCTTAGGCCGGTTTCACACGTCCGTGTCTCCTGTACGTGTGGTGACAGTATTCACACGTACTGGAGACACGTACAGACATAGACACATTATATTCTATGTGTCTATGCAAATGTGCGTGTTTTCACGCTGTCCGTGTGTCCATGTGCCGAACACATAGACATGTCCGTTTTGACATGGACACATGGACCGGAAAATGTCCCGCACACGTGCACACGGAGAACTGTTCACACAGTCCTCCATGTGCGTGGGCGGCCGCTGGAGAACTCGAGGCTACAGTAAGCCGCTGTCCCCCTGCAGCTGGTGCTGAAGCCGGCTGTAATTCCCCCTGCTCTGCCTGCGAGCACAGGAGAACGAAGAGCGGTGCATTAATATACAGGCAGAGCAGGGAGAATGATGTCTGCGGGCTTCAGCACCAGCTGCAGGGGGACAGCGGCTTACTGTAGCCACAAGTTCCCCGGCGGCCGTCCGTGTTTCCGAGTGGTACTGATGCGGCACACCGGTGGCACGCGGATGCCACACGTGTGCCGCACATAGTACACACACAGACACACAGACACACGGACATCTCCAGTACTGATTTTTTCTGGTACCGGAATATCAGGACGTGTGAAATCGACCTTATGATGTGTAGTGGTTTATTACTCTATCCCCAAATGCCCAGCTAGCCTTGAGGATTACAATACTTGTGTAGCAGCTCTTTCCTCAACTGCATCCACAGCCACCAGAGTCCCCCAGTGCCCAGTAATCGCGATGTAATTCCCCCATGAAATAAGGAGTATATCCACAGCTTAGACACTTTTATGCGCTCCCTAAAACACATGTGTTTAGTGCAGCCTAACACGTACACCAAAGTCCTATATATATATATATATATATACAGTCATGGCCAAAAGTTTTGAGAATGACACAAATATTAATTTTTACAAAGTCTACTGCTTCACTTTTTCTAATGGCAATTTGCATATACTCCAGAATGTTATAAAGAGTGATCAGCTTAACAGCAATTACTTGCAAAGTCAATATTTGGCTAGAAAATGAACTTTATCCCCCAAAACACATTTCAACATCATTGCAGCCCTGCCTTAAAAGGACCAGCTAACCTCTTTTCAGTGATTGCTCCATTAACACAGGTGTGGGTGTTGATGAGGGCATGACTGGAGATGAATCGGTCATGATTAAGTAAGAATGACACCACTGGACACTTTAAAAGGAGGCTGGTGCTTGGCATCATTGTTTCTCTTCTGTTAACCATGGTTATCTCTAAAGAAACATGTGCAGTCATCATTGCAATGCACAAAAATGGCCTAACAGGGAAGAGTATGGCAGCTAGAAAGATTGCACCTCAGTCAACAATCTATCGCATCATCAAGAACTTCAAGGAGAGAGGTTCCATTGTTGCCAAAAAGGCTTCAGGGCGCCCAAGAAAGACCAGCAAGCGCCAGGACCGTCTCTTAAAAGTGTTTCAGCTGCGGGATATGGCTACCAGCAGTGCAGAGCTTGCTCAGGAATGGCAGCAGGCAGGTGTGAGTGCATCTGCACGCACTGTGAGGCGGAGACTCTTGGAGCAAGGCCTGGTCTCAAGGAGGGCAGCAAAGAAGCCACTTCTCTCAAGAAAAAACATCATGGGCAGACTGATATTCTGCAAAAGGTACAGGCAGTGGACTGCTGAGGACTGGGGTAAAGTTATTTTCTCTTATGAATCCCCTTTTCGATTGTTTGGGACATCAGGAAAACGCCTCATTTGGAGAAGACAAGGTGAGCGCTACCACCAGTCTTGTCTCATGCCAACTGTTAAGCATCCTGAAACCATTCATGTGGGGGGTTGCTTCTCAGCCAAGGGAATCGGCTCTCTCACTGTCTTGCCTAAAAACACAGCCATAAATAAAGAATGGTACCAGAATGTCCTCCAAGAGCAACTTCTCCCAACCCTCCAAGAGCAGTTTGGCGATCAACAATGCCTTTTCCAGCATGATGGAGCACCTTGCCATAAAGCAAAGGTGATAACTAAATGGCTCAGGAACAAAACATAGAGATTTTGGGTCCATGGCCTGGAAACTCCCAGATCTTAATCCCATTGAGAACTTGTGGTCAATCATCAAGAGACGGGTGGACAAACAAAAACCTAAAAATTCTGACAAAATGAAAGCATTGATTGTGCAAGAATGGACTGCTATCAGTCAGGATTTGGTCCAGAAGTTGATTGAGAGCATGCCAGGGAGAATTGCAGAGGTCCTGAAGAAGAAGGGTCAACACTGCAAATATTGACTTGCTGCATTAACTCATTCTAACTGTCAATATAAGCTTTTGTTACTCATATGTTTGCAATTATTATATTTCTGTCTGTGATAAAAACATCTGTCAAATACACATAAAAACCAGAGGGCAGCAGATCATGTGAAAATATAATATTTGTGTCATTCTCAAAACTTTTGGCCATGACTGTATATATATATATATATATATATATATATCCTATTATCTACTTCTCTGAATATAATTCACCAGCAAACTCAACCGTACCCAAAAGCCTCATACAGCCATTTTCTCCCCCCATTTCCTCAAGATGGTTGGACCATCTTTGTTAATAAGCACCTGTACTTTGTGTAACCCCCACCTCATGGTAGATTGTGAGCTTTGAACAGCAAGGTCATCATTATTTTTCCTTTAATTGTTTAATTATTTTAAACTTTGTAACTTTTAACTGCTTTATTTGAAATGCTGTCTTGTAAAGCTCTGCGGAATGTGTTTGCGATATATAATAAAGGTTATTATTACTGGATTGAAGATGGTGAAATTCAAGCTGTTAGCCTTGCCATGTTTAGGAGGAAAGAATCTATTACGTGAGCTCAACTGCCCAAATTAGGGCTCACTGAAGCCCTGGAGTAAGGTGAACACGACAAGCTGCTGGACTGTGAGAGAGGTGCAGGCAGAGATGTTACGGTGGTTGAGAAAGATGGGTGTGCTTGGTATGTAAGATCAGTCAAAAAATTGCAGGTATTTCCTTCTCCATATCAGATGAAAGATGGAGATTCTGCAGCCAGAGACCGGTGTGACAACACTTGACACTTTGAGGAAGGAGGAAAAATCAGAAGATGTGGTTGATGGGGTGGACAGTGGTTGGCGAGGCCCGCTTGTTTGCATTTTAGAACACTGAGATTCCCAGATTAAAGCATGTTAATCGCGCCTGCGCCAGTTCATGCATGTAGAAGTCAAATTATTTCATTCTTTTTATCTCTACTATGTCATTTTTAAAAAAGTTGACAGATAACGTCATTTTTTAGTTTTTTGCCGGTCTGAAAAAAGATTCAAATTAGGCAACTGCAAATCGGAAACGCTGCTGTCCACTGCCAAAGTTAAGGTCAGGATGCATTGCTTGTCGTTGTTGTAAAACTCTGTGCCTACGTAACCTCTTCGTCTTTATCTTCCTGCTCCTCTGCTGATCTACTCAGCGGCATGCCTCTGAGTTTACACCATGTGTGATCTACTACCTCATTGTAATCCTGACTGTTCTCTGTCACGCTCACGCCCTGACTGGTGGGTGTAAGCCAACGGTTATGGCCCCATTGTGCCACGAAGCAGACTACCCTGGAAGGGGTGTGACTAAGACAGCTGCCTTGGTTTTCACTGCAGCCTCTGATGGTGAGGTCATGCTTGTGCGGCAGGCAGCAGCCAGGTGCCACCCCAGGGTGGTGTCTGGCTGTGGCAGCCTATCCCTCTTGGGGAGATGGTGACACGACTGAGACACAGGACTGGCAGGCACTTCTGAGAAACAGGGCTGGCAGACACGACTGAGAAACAGGGCTGGCAGTCACGGCTGAGACACAGAGCTGGCAGGCACGGCTGAGACACAAGGCTGGCAGGCATGGCTGAGACACAGGGCTGGCAGGCACGCTGAGACACAGGGCCGGCAGGCATGGCTGAGACACAGGGCAGGCACGCACGGCTGAGACACGGGGTTTGCAGATATGGCTGAGACACAGAGTAGGATCCTGTTCACACAGCAAATGCAGGTAATGATACTGACTGGATGGAATGGTGTATGTAGAAACAGGTAGAGACCTTTTAACACAGCAAATGCAGATACTGGAACTGACTGGAAGGAATGGTGTATGGAGAAACAGGAGTAGAACCGCAAGTCTGCGGAAAAGGGCTGTAGAGCAAAAGAGGTTCTGCAGTGGCAGGAGCAAAGCAAAGCAGAACCGCAATGATTGAGGAGAGGAGCTGCAGCAAGAGGTTCTGCAGCGCAGGAGTGAAGCAGTGCGGAACCGCAAGATATGCGAAGAGGTGCTGCAGCAAGAGATTACTGCAGCGGCAGGAGCCAAGCAGAGTGGAACGGAGCAGAACCGCAGGAGTGATGACAAGAAACCACAGACAAGTAGGCTAAGAGACAGAGGTAGGACTGAGTTCAGACAAGGAAATTACACAAGACAAGGTACAGGGACAAAGACACAGGGACCAGGATATTCTGCCACCTGGAGGGCGGCAAGTACAAGGTCAGGAACGAGAGCAAAGAGACCAGGATGTTCTGCCTCCTGGAGGCGGAAATACAGGAACAAGGCAAAACTGGGGGTGAAGCCTCTAAAGATGGAGGAACACAGAGCAAGACCTAGCAGCTCAGCATCTAGACACTGAGTTAACACATTGCTCAGGCCAGATCCACAGGGTGGAGCTGCCCTAAATACTAGCGGGCTAATGGTAATTGGTCAGGGACTAGTGTTGAGCGATACTGCTCGATATCTAAAAATATCGGATCGGGATGGTATCGCCGATATCACTAAATATCGTCGATATCCGATTCCGATACCGGAAGTCCCATGTAAGTCTATGGGAACAAAATATCGCAACTAAAAAAACACTTTCTTTCGTTGTAAACACAAAATATACACACATAGAATACATAATATATATATATATATATATATATATATACATGTCATTGTGACATATATATATACATATATTTATAGTTTATACACTTCTACATAGTAAAATAGACTCTGATTCAATTGCCGGGTAAAGCCGTGACATACCCCATAGAAGTCGACGGGACCGGTGCCGAGTACCCCCAAAACCTCTGGCTCTGTGCGACTCAACTTGGGCGTCACGAACAGGATTCTGTAGCTCGCTATAAGCGAGTCCTGTGTGCCTGAATTGAACTGGTTTTGTGCTTGAGAATTGCTAAAATCATCAGAGAATGTATTTGCCATTTTTCCGCCATATCTGCGTCACGACGAGGCACTGGTGAAGAAGAAGGGCGTGCTCTTCGTGGTGTACACTCACTCAGTGGCGCGAAAACGATGGCCGACCACTCTAAATGTTACTGCAATGTAAGATCGTGCCCCACAGCTCTTGAGTTCCGCCTCCTCATCCTCCTCAGTGTGCGGAAACTAACACGAATGTCCCGCCTCACTACAAAAGAGGGGCCCTCTCCAGATGCTAATGACACATGTGACTTGGCAGAGATGGCTAATGGACACGAGCAGAAGTGTGAAGGGATGGAGCAGTCAGAGCTCTCCCCCACGGAAGCGACCCGATCGCCACGGAACCACCGTTGGGCACCCGGCCTGGAAACCCTCCTACGCTGCAAGAAGCGGAGGATACCCTGAGAGACCTGGCCCGGCACCGGGAGGAGGTCGCCAGGATGGAAGCCAGCTGGCGTGCCCTAAAACTAAACTTGGAGCGGCGCCAATCCCTCTTACCTGAAGTGTCTGTACCGGAAGGTGAGGCACCCGTTCTAGTAGAGGAGTCCGTGCGGGCATCCCAGCCCTTGCAATGTGATCCGGTTGACGTTGTCGCAGTGGAGGGACCCGTTCCTGCAAAAAACGCTGCACCGGCAGCACCCAA
>JARQOD010006182.1:0-44196 GCA_033576555.1 Oophaga sylvatica
ATATCACATTTGGTTGTTTGTCTCTTCCCTTATCTATGCCTTATAGGTAGTGTTGAGCGATACGATAATGTAAATATCGGCTATCGGCCGATATTAGCTCTATCGGCCTTTGATAATTTGTTTCGATATTTTCGTCTTATCGAATACCGGAATCGGATTTGTCACTGTCACTGTCTGTGTCCGTCGGTCGGGTCTGTCACTGTCAGTGTCCGTCGGTCGGGTCTGTCAAGAGTCAGCGGCACTTACCTGGCAGAAGATCTCCGGCGGTCACGTCCTGGACTGCTTCATGGCCGCCATCCTCTTCTCCCCGGCGGTCACATGCAGTTTCTCGCGATAACTGCAGTGACTGCTGGGTAATCCCGGCCGTAAAGCAGTCAGTCCGATGACGTCACCGCCGGGGAAGCAGGTAATCAGCTGTGCTGCGTTGCGATGACAGGCTCTGCCTGTCATTGCGATGTAGCAGAGCTGGATCGTCGTGGGACTGTCGTTATGGGACTGCGTCGGACAGGTGGTATACTGTTGGTTTGTTTTTTTTTCTTTTTTACAGGAGATCGATGGCGTCACAGGAATGAGAGTACAATAAAAGAAATGAAAACTGTGTTGTCTCTTTTATTTCATTAAAATACTTTTTTCTTGCTTTGTCTTTTTTTTATGCATTTAATAACTTTGGGATTAATAATGGATCGGTGTCTTATTGACGCCTCTCCATTATTAACCGGGCTTATTGTCACCGTGCAATCAACAGTGACATTAACCCCTTATTACCCCGCTTGCCACCGCTACAGGGCAAGTGGGAAGAGCCAGGTAAAGTGCCACAATTTGCACATCTTTTGATGCGCCAAATGTGGGGCTGCTGTAGCCCGGTATTATCAGGCTGTTGAGGGCCAAAATCCATGGGCCTTGACAGTCTTTTAATACCAGGCCGCAGCAGTCTGCATTTTACTTGGCTGGTTAACAAAAATAGGGGGACCCCTACGCCGTTTTTTTTTTCGAGGGGATCCCCTATTTTTGTTAACCAGCCAAGCTAAGCAGACTGCTGTGGCCTGGTATTATCAGGCTTGCAAGGTCCATGGATATTGGATCCTTACCAGCCTGAAAAACCAGGCCTCAGCGGTCTGCTTCATCTGGCTGGTTAACAAAAATAGGGGGACCCCACGCCAATTTTTTTCGAGGGATCCCCTATTTTTGTTAACCAGTTCCCTCTGACGTCACTGATTGTGTCCCTGGCTGACCTGAAGTGAAAGTGGAAAGCAATCAATTAAGCTTCCACTTCCTCTCCTGTCAGCCAGGAGAGGAACTCATTCATTTGGGGGTTTACTGTGAGGCTGCAGCATTAGCTGCGGTCCCTGCAGTAAACATTAACCCTTTCTGATGGATTACACCGTGGGACCTGACTGTACATCGGATTGGTAAGAATAATTTTGCTTTATTATTTTATTTTTATTACAGGAAATGGTTTTAGCAGGTAAATAAAATATGGTCAAAAACTGTGTGATTATTTCATTAAACTTCTTTTTTATTAAAGTGTGTGTGTTTGATTTTTCTTTCATACAATAGGATTAATAATTGATAGTTGTCTGACAGCTCTCAATTATTAACCTGGCTTAAAGTGATTTTTCAATTGCAAGGTCATTTTAACCCCTTATTAACCCATTCGCCACCGCTACAGGGCAATAGGAATAGACGGGCAAAGTGCCAGAAAGGGCAAATCTAATTAGAGATTTGCCCTTTCTGGGGTGTCTGGGGCAGATGTTAAGTAGCCGGGGGGGCCAAAAATAATGGTCCCTCTCTGGGCTATTATTATCTGCCCCCACTCACTGGCTTTGTCTGTCTGGTTGCGAAAATAGGGCGGGAGCCCACGCATTTTTTTTCAGCAATTTTACACCTCATATATATATATACATGTCATTGAATTTGTGACACATATATATATATTTATATTTATAGTTCATACACTTCTACATAGTATAATAGCCGCTAATTCAATTGCCGGCTTTTGTGAAAATGCAGAACCCGACATGAAATGACACTTGGTTTACATAGAGTTAACCATGTCTTTTCATGTAGTTTGATATCTGATTTGCACAAACAATTACGAGTTAAAGGTACTGCCACACTTAGTGATCTCGTTAGCGATCTCAATAACGACGCAAGCTAATGAGATCGTTTTTGTGATCGTTTTAATGTCTCTAGTAGCTGCCACACTTAGTGATCTCGTTAACGACTCAAAAGCGGTTAGCGATCTCATTAACGACTTTAACGGTCATTGCGATGTAAAAACAGCGCACATCGCTCACAAAAGGTGCCAGACACAGCGATATAGGCTCACCCAGGACGCCAACGATCTAAATACAGTCCAGAACCTATGAACGATCACGAGATCACAGCAGGGGCACGTCGTTGCTACATGCCACACACTTAGCGTCACGAACGAGATCGCTAAATAGTGACTTATTTTAGCGATCTCGTTAGCGACGCTGTTAGTGTGGCATACCCTTCATGTGAAAATTTCACACCTGTAGGGTTAATTAAAGGTGTAAATTCGTAGCAAAAAAGTCTGTTGTTTTTACAACGAATTTACACCTTTAATTAACCCCTACAGGTGTGAAATTTTGCACACATAGACTGATGTAATTGTTGTGCAAATCAGATTGCAACGACATGAAAAGACATGGTTAACCCTATGTACACCAAGTGTCATTTCATGTCGGGTGCTTCTGTCTTTTCACAGAAGCCGGCTTTACCGCAATTGAATCAGAGGATATTTTACTATGTAGAAGTGTATAAACTATACATATATGTATATATATATATGTCACAATGACATGTATATATATATATATATATATATATGTATTCTATGTGTGTATATTTAGTGTTTACAAGGAAATAAAGGTTTTTTTTAGTTGCGATATTTTGTTCCCATAGACTTACATTGGACTTCCGGTATCGAAATCGGATATCGACGATATTTAGTGCTATCGGCGATACAATTTCGATACGATATTTTTAGATATCGAGCACTATCGCTCAACACTACTTATAGGTGATTTTGTGTCATATTTTCTGTATGTACTTTTTGATACTAATAAATATTGTAATTTTTATTATATTTTGGTGGTTTTTTACACTGTGTTTCGGATGTTTACTATATCTCATTTAGTGTACCACAAAATTTGTATACACCTTTATCTCTTGAAATTTCAGGGGAGGTGGACATAATATGTGTGCATTATGCATCCTGTTCTAATTTGTATAATTATTTTCATCCTTAGCAGTTTACCGCTATTCCCTTGCTGTCTTTTCTGCTTCAAGTGCCGCTTGAGTATGTCGCATTGAGGTGGACTTCTCTGAGACTTTCAGTCACTTTGACTTTGTTGCACTCTGCTAGCACATATAGTGACTTCCTTCAGTTCCCCCTTTGCAGTCTTTATTCTCTTGAGCACTTTGGTTGTTTTTTGTAGGTACAATCTATGCTTCAGCTGTGCCGGTCCCTGATATTTATTTGGAGGTTTTCTTCCCCTTCCTCTGTCTTTTTAGCCATAGTTTTTAATATATTTTTGTATTCAATAAAATTTACTTAATTCACTCTCTTTTCCAGTCACTTTTATTGCTGAGGAAAATTATGTGTTTATCATTTACATTTGAAGTGCTAACAGTCTAGTTTAAATAGGATTATGGGATACAGTAAAGGCTGGGTCTCACATAGCGATACACCAGCGATCCCGACAACGATCAGGATCTCTGGTGTATCGCTATATTATCGCTGCTGAGCTGCCAAACAGGCAGCTCAGGGCAGCGATCAGCACAAGGACACTGCGGGTAAACATCGCTAGTTACCCGCAGTGTACCTTGGATATCAGCGCCCTGATGCAGGGAGCTGGTAACCAAGGTACACATCAGGTTTCCAGGCGCTGCGCGGTGCCTGGAAACCTGCTGTGTACCTTGGTTACCAGCTCCCTGCATCAGGGCACTGGTATCCAAGGTACACAGCGGGTTTCTAGGCACAGCCCCGCGCCTGGAAACCCGCTGTGTACCTTGGTTACCAGCGGATCGCTGGTCTCCCGCCTGTCACACGCAGCGATGCGTGCCTGTCAGCGGGAGACCAGCGATCAAAAAAATGTCCAGACATTTCAGCGACGATCAGCGATACCTGGCAGGGGGGCTGATCGTTGCTGAATGTCACACACATCGATATCGCTGGTGAGCTCGCTGCCGCGTCACAAAACTAGTGACTCAGCAGCGATCTCGCTAGCGAGATCGTTGTGTGAGACGGGCCCTTAAGGTAATACCAAATCCTTTCCTTCATCAATTGTCACACCAAAGGTGTTATATACAAGGCCACATGCAATTGTGGCCTCCAGTATATAAGGAAGACAACTGGCGAACTGAGGAGGAGGATTGGGAAACATTTTAAAGACAATACCAACAAAAAAGACGCGCCCCGGCAAGACACATAAGCATAATTCATAATGGGGATGTCTAACTTTTAAGTTTTATGGAGATTGATAAGGTGAATACCCTTTAAAAGGGAGAAAACTGGGACCAACGTATCTTGCAATGCAAGACAAAATCAATTTTCATCGCAAGACCCAAGCATCCTTTGGACTTAAAGAGACTCTCACTTATAGTTGCTTTCTATAAACTAGGGACATCTAGGAATTCATAGGGACAGTCGAGGTGGAGTGGGGGTGTCACATCGCAAATTTAGGGTGCCAACGCCAGCAGTCAGGTAGATATCCAGTGTTAGCAGAATCCAGGGTATAAAAGTCATCTATAGCTACCCCCCCTTTATTTCCTCCCTTTCTCAACATCTCCTGTTGTGCCCATCCATTTCCCTGTGTTTCACTTAAATTCCTTTCTATTTTTCAGATTTTCTTTTGAAGATTTATAATCTATGATGCCATATATTTTATATCTACTGCCTCCAATGCCATATTTTTTATTCTGCTCCCACTGTGTGGGTTATGGTGTCGGAATAATTATCCTCATTACTCTGTGGGGGTTGGAGTAGCTTTATTATCCCCTCTACCTTTGTTTTGAATTTGCATGGAGACCTTTGGGTTAATTATCATATGGATACATCCCCTCTGCATATATGGACACTTTTAGACTCCTCGTATGGAGTCTCTCTAATTACCGTACATTACCTCTTTGCAGGAGTCGTGAATGATGTATGCGTATCATTTGTGCAGTTCACGCACAAGTTGTTACGTCTAACAATCCGCGCCTTGCAGTTTGACACATTGTTATGACGCCTGCTTTTTATCCGTGTGCTTCGTTAAGTGGCGCACCGGAAATGGCACTTGCGTAACAACCGTGCCCTCCGTCAGGTCACAAGTGACGTCGATCCCGGTGTCGGACCATTATTTAAACAGGTGTTGTCGCCATATCTAATACCAGACATACCTAATGCCTATCACTTTGTTGTTGTGGGATCAGTACACTTAAGCCATTACGACTGATAACTTCCCCCTTATTCGGTTCCTGTCTCCCCTGAAGAGTCTTAGATGAAACGCATCAGGAGTACCTTGGGGAACTTGTATGTCTGATCCCTGGAAGAATACTGTGGGGTAATGTATGGCTTCCCTGTGATGGTGCCCCCCCTCCTTCTGTCCTACAACATTTGAGGCAATCACCGCAATCAAACAATTCCTGTAACTGTCAATGAGACTTCTGCACCTCTCGACTGGTATTTTGACCAACTCCTCAAGAGCAACTGCTCCAGTTGTCTCGTGTTTGAAGGTTGCCTTTTCCAGACGTTATGTTTCAGCTCTTTCCAAAGATGCTCAATATGATTTAGGTCAGGGCTCATAGAAGGCCACTTCAGAATAGTCCAGTCTTTTCCTCTTAGCCATTATTGGGTCTTTTTAGTTGTGTGTTTTGGGTCATTATCCTGTTGCAAGACCCATGACTGCGACTGAGTACAAGCTTTCTGACACTGGGCAGCACATTTCTCTCTAGAATCCTTTGATAGTCTTGAGATTTCATTGTACCCTGCACAGATTCTAGACACCCTGTGCCAGATGCAGCAAAGCAGCCCACTGAACATAACAGAGCCTCCTCCATGTTTCACAGTAGGGACAGTGTTCTTTTGTTGATATGATTCATTTTTCCGTCTGTGAACATAGAGCTCATGTGCTTTGCCAAAAATTCCATTTTTGTCTTATCTGTCCATAGGACATTCTCCCAGAAGCTTTGTGGCTTGTCAACATGTAGTTTGTCAAATTCCAGTCTGGCTTTTTTATGATTTTTTTTCAACAATGGTGTTCTCCTTGGTCATCTACCATGAAGTCCACTTTGGCTCATGCAATGACTGATGGTGCAATTTGACACCGATGTTCCTTGAGTTTCAAGTTCACCTTTAATCTGTTTAGAAGTTTTTCTGGGCTCTTTTGTTAACATTTGTATTATCCGTCTCTTTGATTTGTCATCAATTTTCCTCTTGCAGCCACATCTAGGGAGGTTGGCTACAGTCCCATGGAGCTCAAATTTCTGAATAATATGTGCAACTGTATTCAAAGGAACATCAAGCTGCTTGGAGATGGTCTTATAACTTTTACCTTTAACATGTTTGTCTGTAATTTTCTTTCTAATCTCCTGAGACAACTCTTTCCTTCACTTCCTCTGGTCCATGTTGAGTATGATACACACCATGTCACCAAACAGCACAGTGAACATCTGTAGCCCTCTATACAGGCCCCTCACTGATTCCAAGATTGTAGACACCTGTGATGTTAATTAGTGGACACACCTTGATTTAACATGTCCCTTTTGTCACATTATTTTCAGGGGTACCATCATTTCTGTCCAGGCCTATTTCATGATTTCTGCAGGGTTATGTTGTAGCTAACTAGCGTCAGTGTAGTATTTTCCTTTTGACTCTGTGTCTGTTTCGGCCACGTGTGCGATTGGCATGGGTCAATTACAAAGCGAGCTCAACCCTTAGCTTCTTCTCTCTGTGAAGTTAACAGAGCTGTATGTTGTGCGTTCTGTTCACACTGCGTGAAGTTAATGCAGTCGTGTTTAGGCGTATGCTTGCCTTGTGTTCCGCCATTACTCTATAGCAGCAGTTTTACATCTCTGCACGGGAGACCCCGGGTTGTGATCGCACCATATTATTATTTTATATTTTGTGCGATCCACTAACCCTAACACTTTGTTCATTACACACCGAGGCAAAAGGTGTGTGAGATTATGCAGCTCTAAACCAAATAGGTGGCTTACTATTGAGCCCCTGAAATGAAGATGCTTTATAGAAAAATTGTTGCAATTCCTAAACGTTTCACAGGACATTTTTGTTCAGTCCATTTAATTCAACCTGAAAATTTGAACTTCAATTGCATCTCAGTTGTTTAATTTTAAATCCAAAATCGTGGCATGCAGAGGCCAAATTTGGTCACTGTTCAAATATTTCTGGACCTAACTGTATGTAGGAAATAATCCACAAAAATAATGATCATCAAATACTAATTTTCATATGCACTGTTAGTGCATCTTGGGGTCACAGGATTGAGGACACCAATTTATAAACGATTTGTCTCAAGGAGGCAAAACCTTTACAAGTTTATTATAACTGTTCTGTTGTTTTCTTGGAAACTATAGAAATATATAAAATATACAAACAACAGTATACAAAATGAAACCGAATGTTGGACCTTGGTGGATAATAACATAAAAAAGCCCACAAAAATCCCAAATGCTAAATAACCAAACAGCTGTTATCTGTCTAACACACTTTAGACCGTACATACACATTTCTTACTGTTGTTTTTTTTTTAGTGTAGTGGTCTTTCTAATTTTCCTAACTAACCCTCACTGGCAATCTGTGAATGACCGCCGTCTGAACTCTGCTTCAAAAAGCCCTATGGACAAATAGGGGAAAAACCTCAACAAATAAGCAAATGATGAAACAAATGAAACAATGCATATAGGAAAGGAGATGTTTTTATGACCCAATGTGTTCCCCCGCCTTCAACCAAATAAAATAATCTCTAGCAATCACCCCACACTCACTAATGATGTCTTTGCTTTGTGTTACTATTAAGTTTTATGTTGCTGACTGGCTTACAAGAAAGGGGATCCAGAAACAAAGTAATTACTTGTATACACCTTCCTGTTCAGAGTGGCCTGCGAGTTATTCACTGTAGCAAATGAATATAGACAATTTAAATAGGTGCAAATGGCAGGAAATCCACATGCTTATTGCCACTGAAAGACAATGCTAAAATAAATCTGCCTTGCCAATCACTAGGAATGTTGACAGTTCATTATTAGAGGAAGCACTTGGTAATAAATGGAAACTTACATTTTTGGGGATGTTTAAAAATAATTATATTATTTAGTTTATGGTTAAGTATTACCTGACACATTTATTATTCACTTTACAAATAGAAAACATGTGTGAATACTTTTGTTAAGGGCTAACTGGTGAGGCGGATTCTATCATCTATTGTTCTGGTAAGCAACATGCATTGGAGGCAATATTGTAGTGGAAAACATCTTGACAGATGACACGTGGATAAGTGAGGACCAGTAAAGCTGGCGAAGCAGGATGGCAGGCAAACAAAACAGAGCAGATAGTGTAGAACATATGAAGAAGAGTCAGGTATCTGAATACACATGGGAACTGTGAAACTGGTATCTTCCAGTAGCACTCAATCACAAACATGCAGTCTGATAGGGGCAGATTAAGGGTAGCCAAGGGCCCAAGCAGTTTAGGGTGATATGTGATATGTCCCATGAAATTTTTGGGAAGTCATGTGACCGGTCACATGATGAACACTCACAGGTGCTCTGGTGCACATCTGTAGATGCCAATTATTTTTCCCTTACGTACAGTGCTAAACATAACAATAGAGGATACCATGTAATAAGGGACATGGCTATACATAACAAGAGGGGATTGTAAAGACACACACACACACTGTGTGTCTTTCTAGGGGTCGCTGCGCGGGAGACAGCACAGCCAGGGGACTCACGGACATGCAGTGCACGAGGTATAATTGAGCAGAACTTGGCAGATCACGTGATGGCCAGGGAGGCACCGGGGGGCGGAGCCGAGCTCCGTGAACGAACGGGAGCCGACAGCTGGGTGAGTGCCGGATACGTAGTCAAGCAAGCCGAGGTCAGAAGCCAGGAAGATGAGTAATAGCCAGGGACGAGACAGAAGGATGGTGGGGGGCAAGCCGAGGTCAGTAGCCAGGCGGGAGAGCGGGACCAGAGGGCAAGACAGAGGGTGGTCAGGTACAGAGCTGAGGATCAGAACTAAAGAGTACAGAACAGAACCAAATCGAGAGACAGAATCAGAAACAGAGTCTTAGCCGGGTCATACACGGGAAAACACAAACACTCAGAGGCACAACGATATCAGAACGATAACCTGGGTCAGCAACTCAAGCCTGGTAAGCAGAAGTATCACTGACACATAACCAGGCCAGAAGCAGACCTAAATAGTCCTCTCAGAACCAAAGAGAGGCTCAACATAGTTAACCGCTACCTAATCAGGACGGGAGCGAAAACCCTCTCAATGTGTGCCACCGGACCCCCAGGTTTCCCAGGATACCTGGCATGAAATGACTGGACCAAACGATCAGCATGGATGGAATGGAATGAGCCAGGACCCATGAGCGATCCTCCGGACTATACCCTTTCTAAAGTACCAAATACTGCAAGGTACGGCGAACCCAATGGGAATCAACAATGCGCCTCACCTAGTACCCCATTTGACCATCCACCAAGACTGGCTCAACAGAAGTCGAAGGCTCCTCCTCCACCGCCCCCAACGGTTTCAGAAGAGCCTTATGGAAAACATTGGGGATTTTGAAGGAAGGTGGAAGCCGCAACCTAAATGCCACAGGATTAATGACCTTAGTGATTTCATATGGGCCAATAAATTTAGGCCCCAACTTAGCCGACAGAATCTTATGTTTAATGTTCCGAGTAGACCACACCTTCTCCCCAACTCGGAACATAGATCCCGAAACCCGTCTCTTATCTGCAAAGAACTTATATTTCCTCTGGGCTTTCCCAATATTCCTTCGATCACCTGCCACAATTCTTTCAAATGCCGTACCACCCCATCGACCCCAGGACATCCGAAGTCCAAACGTGAGAACTCCCCGAAATACGGACCAAAGCCATAGTTTGCCAGGAAAGGGGACATACCAATGGACTGACTCACATGTTTGTTAAACGCAAACTCAGCCAACGGCAAGGCATCACACCAATCATCCTGTCTAGAAGTGTACAAACAAAACAGAATTTGCTCAAAGGATTGATTAGTTCGCTCCGTCTGATCATTGGCCTCCAGATGGTATGCAGAGGAGAAGGATAAGGTAATACCCAACCTTTTACAAAATGCCCTCCAGAACTTAGAAACAAATTGCACACCGTGGTCAGACCCCACATTCAACGGCACTCCATGAAAACGGACCACATGCTGCACAAACAACCTGACAAAGTTTCAGTAGAGAGCAAGGCAGTCAAAGGTACAAAATGAGCTTGCTTAGAAAACTGTCCACCACCACCCATATCACAGTATTGCCTCTGGATGGAGGAAGATTGGTGATAAAATCCCATGGACAGGTGGGTCCACAGACTATCAGGAATTGGCAAAGGCACCAATTCCCCGGCCGGCCGGTTATGAGATCTCTTGGCATGTGCACAAACCCCACAAGCAGACGCAAATTTACCAACTTCAGAAGCAAGCGAAGGCCACCAAAAAACCCTCACAATGGCCCCACAGGTAGCCGAGATCCCAGGATGTCCACTCAAAGCGACTCATGAAACTCACGAAGAAGCCTGAGACGCAATTGCACCAGAACAAACAATTTACCATCAGGCTTAGAGCTGGGAGCTTGAGACTGAGCCTCTATAATCTCCCGTTCCAACTCAGATGAAACGTCAGCCACCACCACCCCTGGTTGAAGAATGGAAGATGGAGGCTCAGGAGGGGACACCGGATCTAAACTCCGAGACAGAGCATTAGCCTTAATATTCTAAGATCCTGGACGAAACATAATCGAGAACTGGAAACCAGAAAAAAAAGCGACCACCTGGCCTGCCTAGGAGTTAACATTTTGGCCAATTCAATGTAAGCCAGGTTCTTATGGTCGGTCACCACAGTAATAGCAGAGCTTGTTCTCCTTACGACGTCTCCTCTCCTCCTCCCTTACTGAAACTGCGCCAATTTCCATGGGTTCAACAGACGAAGAAACTTCCTTTTTAATAGGAAACAGACAGGCTGCCCGTTGCACCACTCCCCTCTCTTGAAGTCTGCGGTCCATACCGCCTGTGTCATTGCCTCCTCCAGAGAGTCAGGTGGCGGGTGCAGGGCCAGAGCGTCCTTAAGATGTTCGAACCTCTGCGGAACAACGCCCTGAGAGCAGGGTCGTCCCAGGATACTCTGCGGCTAACACCTAAATTCAGAACAATACATTTCGTCCGAGCGCTTCCCCTGAGACAGACTCATAATCGTGTCATCAGCCAGTCTCACACGATCCGGTTCATCATAGATCAGCCTTAGGGCCTCGAAAAACCGATTCACAGACATTCTCTCAGGTGCAGTAGGAGAAAGAGAAAAAGCCCAAGCCTGCGGACCCTCCCTTAGCAGAGATATGATGATCCCCACCCTTTGACCCTCGTTGCCCAAAGATCGAGGTCGCCGGGAAAACAACAATTTGAACGCCTCTTAAAACACCCCAAACTTATCTTTTTCCCTGGAAAAAGTATCCAGAAGTTTAATGGAGGGTTCAGGAGAAGAAAGGGAGACATCAGTCACACCGCTATCCTTATGGCCAGAGAGAGAAGCATTCCGAACGGTTTTAACCGTATCCGCCATCTCTCTCTGAACTTGTTGATGAGATTGAGCCAGTGCCCTCTGCTCTACTGACAGGTTTTGCATCATTTGGGTAAGATTTGAAACCTGTTCAGAGTATGGAGAGGATCCATATTACAAAAGAAAAAAAAGAAACGAGTGCCCCCAAAGCGTTAAATGTATAAAGGTCAGTGATAATGTAAAGACACACACACACTGTGTGTCTTTCTTGGGGTCACTGCGTGGGAGACACATAACAGCAAGGGATGCATGGACACGCAGTGAGCGAGGTATAACGGAGCTGGACCTGGCAGATCACGTGACTGCGGGGGAGGCACCGGGGTGGAGCCGAGCTCCGTGAATGGACGGGAGCCAACAACTAGGTGAGCACCTGATACGTAGTCAAGCAAGCAGAGGTCAGAAGCTGGGAAGACTAGTAATAGCTAGGGAAGAGAAAGAAGAATGGTGGGGGATAACCTGGCTCAGCAACTCAAGTCGGGTAAGCAGAAGTATCACTGACACAGAACCAGGCCAGAAGCAGACCTAAATATCCCTCCCAGAACCAAAGAGAGGCTCAACAAGGTTAACCCCTTCCTAACCAGGATGGGAGCGAAAAACCCCATCCTGAGTCATGACAGGGATGCTTTGGAAGAAGAAAATTTTTCTCCTTCGCCTCATTGGGGGACACAGGACCATGGGTGTTATGCTGCTGCCACTAGGAGGCTGGCACTAAGTTAATACAAAAAGAGTTAGCTCCTCCTCTGCAGTATACACCCTCATGCTGTCTCCAAGAGATCCAGTTCTTGCTTAGTGTCCATAGGAGGCACACGGGTCTGGTCTTCAGACCAAAACTTCTTTTTATTTTTTACCTTTCAATCTTTAACTTTTTGATTTTTATTTTTCCATGGATGAATGGGGTGACGGATCCTTTCAAGGTTCCGAGCTTCATGAACCATCAACAGGCGAGCACGGGGAGTGTCGCCTCCCCATATCCTCTCCTGCGATGTGGGATGCCATGCCTGGGCTGCTTTTAGGGGCCATGGGTCCCTCAAAGAGCACTGATCTCTCCGCACCCTTACGGATGAGCACATGGAGTGTCGCCTATATGTATCCTCTACCGCAGTCAGGCCTAATGCCGGACATTAGCCCTGTCCCATCCTAGGGAATTTAACCCCTTGGATGTACAAAGGCCCCCTTATGGCGTCCGTGCAGCCCCCACTGCACCACCACTGTTAAAGCGGATGGTACAAGGAGGTAGACGGTCCCTCTCCACCTCCCTATTAACCCCTTCACCCCCAAGGGTGGTTTGCACGTTAATGACCGGGCCAATTTTTACAATTCTGACCACTGTCTCTTTATGAGGTTATAACTCTGGAACGCTTCAACGGATCTTCGCGATTCTGAGATTGTTTTCTCGTGACATATTGTACTTCATGTTAGTGGTAAAATTTCTTCGATATAACTTGCGTTTATTTTTGAAAAAAACGCAAATATGGCGAAAATTTTTAAAATTTTGCAATTTTCAAACTTTGAATTTTTATTCCCTTAAAACAGAGAAATATATCACACAAAATAGTTAAGAAATAACATTTCCCACATGTCTACTTTACAACAGCACAATTTTGGAACCAAAATTTTTTTTTGTTAGGAAGTTATAAGGGTTAAAAGTTGACCAGCGATTTCTCATTTTTACAGCAAAATTTACAAAGCCATTTTTTTTAGGGACCACCTCACATTTGAAGTCACTTTGAGGGTTTATATGGCAGAAAATACCCAAAAGTGACACCATTCTAAAAACTGCACCCCTCAAGGTACTCAAAACCACATTCAAGAAGTTTATTAACCCTTCAGGTGCTTCACAGTAACTAAAGCAACGTGGAAGGAAAAAATGAATATTTTACTTTTTAGCCACAAAAATGATCTTTTACAAACTTTTTTTTTATTTTCACAAGGGTAAAAGGAGAAAATGGACAGATAAGGTTGTTATGCAATTTCTCCTGAGTACGCCAATACCCCATATGTGGGGGAAAACCACTGTTTGGGCACACGGCAGAGCTCGTAAGGGAAGGAGCGACGTTTGACTTTTTCAAACTAAAATTGGCTGGAATTTAGATTGGATGCCATGTCGCGTTTGGAGAGCCCCTGATGCGCCTAAACAGTGGAAACCCCCCACAAGTGACACCATTTTGGAAACTAGACCCCCTAAGGTACTTATCTAGATCTGTTGTGAGCACTTTGAACCCTCAAGTGTTTCACAAAAGTTTATAAAGCCTGGGTGTGAAAAAAAAAAAATCAATTTTCCACAAAAATGATTTTTTAGTCCCAAATTTTTGAATTTTCCCAAGGAAATTGGACCCCAAAAGTTGTTGTCCAATTTGTACTGAGTACGCTGATACCCCATATGTGGGGGGGAAACTGTTTCGGCGCACGGCAGGGCTTGGAAAGGAAGTAGTAACGTTTTGGAATGCAGACGTTAATGGGGGTCATGTTCCGTTTGCAGTGCCCCAGATGAGCCTAAACAGTGGAAACCCCCCACAAGTGACCCCATTTTGGAAACTAGACCCCCTAAGGAACTTATCTAGATCTTTGGTGAGCACTTTGAACCCCCAAGTGCTTCACACAAGTTTATAATGCCTGGGCATGAAAATAAAAAATCCTATTTTTTTCCCACAAAAATTATCTTTTAGTCACTAATTTTTTATTTTCCCAAGGGTAACAGGAGAAATTGGACCACATAAGTTGTTGTACCAATTTGTCCTGAGTACGCTGATACCCCAGATGTGGGGGGGAACCACTGTTTGGGCGCACGGCAGAGCTCGGAATGGAAGGAGCACCATTTGACTTTTTCCAACCAAAATTGGCTGGAATTGAGTTTGGATGCCATGTTGCATTTGGAGAGCCCCTGATGTGCCTAAACAGTGGAAACCCCCCACAAATGACCCCATTTGGGAAACTAGACCCCCTAAGGAACTTATCTAGATTTTTGATGAGCAATTTGAACCCCCAAGTGCTTCACACAAGTTTATAACGTAGAGCCGTAAAATTTAAAAATCATATTTTTTCCACAAAAATGATCTTTTCACCCCAATTTTTATTTTTCCAAGGGAAACAAGACTCCAAAAGTTATTGTGCAATTTGTCCTGAGTGCGCTGATACCCCATATGTGGGGGTAAACCACTGTTTGGGTGCATGGCAGAGTTTGGAAGGGAAGGAGCGCCGTCTGACTTTTTCAACGCAGAATTGGCTGGACGCCATGTCGTGTTTGGAGAGCTCCTGATCTGCCTAAACAGTGGAAACCCCCATAAATGACACCATTTTGGAAACTAGACCCCTCAAGGAACTTATCTAGATGTGTGGTGAGAACTTTGAACCCCTAGTGGATGCCCTAGGTGAACCCAAAAGTTGTTGTCCAATTTGTCCTGAGTACGCTGATACCCAATATGTGGGAGAAAACTACTGTATGGGCACACGTCGGGGCTCGGAAGGGAAGTAGTGACGTTTTGGATTGCAGACTTTGATGGAATGGTCTGGGGGCGTCATGTCACATTTGGAGAGCCCCTGATGCACCTAAACAGTGGAAACCCCCCACAAGTGACCCCATTTTGGCAAATAGACCCCACAAGAAACTTATCTAGATGTGTGGTGAGCACTTTGAACCCCGAAGTGCTTCACAGAAGTTTATAACGCACAGCCGTAAAAATAAAAAATCTTTTTTTTTTTACAAAAATGATTTTTTCGCCTCCAATATTTTATTTTCACAAGGGTAACAGGAGAAATTGGACCCCAAAAGTTGTTGTCCAATTTGTCCTGAGTACGCTGATACCCAATATGTGGGAGAAAACTACTGTATGGGCGCACGTCAGGGCTCGGAAGGGAAGTAGTGACGTTTTGGATTGCAGACTTTGATGGAATGGTCTGGGTGCGTCATGTCGCATTTGCAGAGCCCCTGATGCGCCTAAACAGTGGAAACCCCCCACAAGTGACCCTATTTTGGAAAATAGACCCCACAAGGAACTTATCTAGGTGTGTGGTGAGCGCTATGAAGCCCCAAGTGCTTCACAGAAGTTTATAATGTACAGCCGTAAAAACAAAAAAATATTTTTTTTTGTACAAAAATGATATTTTCGCCCCCAGTTTTTTATTTTCCCAAGGGTAACAGAAGAAATAGGACAAATTGCACAATAACTCTTGGGGTCCAGAGTACGCTGATACCCCATATGTGGGGATAAACTACTGTTTGGACGCATGGCAGAGCTCAGAAGTGAAGGAGCACCGTTTGACTTTTTCAACGCAGAATTGGCTGGAATTGAGATCAGACGCCATGTCACATTTGGAGAGCCCCTGATGTGCCTAAACAGCGGAAACCCCCCAATTCTAACTCCAACCCTAACCCCAACACACCCCTAACCCTAGTCCCAACCCTAACCACAAACCTAACCCTAACACACCCCTAATCCCAACCCTAACCCTAATCCTAACTTTAGTGCCACCCCCTAACCCTAACTTTAGCCGCAACCCTAACCCTAACCCTAATGGGAAAATGGAAATAAATACATTTTTTTAATTTTATTATTTTTCCCTAACTAAGGGGTGATAAAGGGGGGTTTGATTTACTATTTATAGCGGGTTTTTATGATTGGCAGCTGTCACGCTAAAAGACGCTTTTTATTGCAAAAATAGTTTTTTGCATCGCCACATTTTGAGAGCTATAATTTTTGCATATTTTGGTCCACAGAGTCATGTGAGGTCTTATTTTTTGCGGTACGAGTTGATGTTTTTATTTGTACCATTTTTGAGCAGGTGACATTTTTTGATCGCTTTTTATTTCGTTTTTTGGGAGGTTAGAATGAACAAAAATCAGCAATTCATGAATTTCTTTTGGGAAAGGCGTTTTATTGTTCCGCGTGTGGTAAAATTGATAAAGCAGTTTTATTCTTCGGGTCAGTACGATTATGGCGATACGTCATTTATATCATTTTTTTATGTTTTGGCGCTTTTATAGAATAAAAACAATTTTATATAAAAAATAATTATTTTTGCATCGCTTTATTCTGCGAGCTATAACTTTTTTATTTTTTCGCTATGATGCTGTATGGCGGCTCGTTTTTTGCGGGACAAGATGACGTTTTCAGCGGTACCATGTTTATTTATATCGGTCTTTTTGATCGCGCGTTATTCCACTTTTTGTTCGGCGGTATGATGATAAAGCATTGATTTTTTTGCTTTGTTTTTTTTTTTTTTTTAAGGGGTTCACTAAAGGGGTTAACTAGTGGGACAGTTTTATAGGGGGGGTCGTTACGGACGCGGCTATACCAAATATGTGTACTTTTATTGTTTTGGTTTTTTTATTTACAGGAAGAAATGAATTTATTGGGGAATATACAGTATATATATATTTTTTATTTATTTTGGATTTTTTTTTATAACATGTTTATTTTTATATTTTAACTTTTTTACTTTGTCCCAGGATGGGACATCACTGTATTTTATCAAATCGCTGGTGTGACAGTGTGCACAGCACACTGTCACACCAGCGATCGCTCAGGCAGTGCAGCAGGCTTCTCAGTGCCTGCTCTCAGCAGGCACTGAGGAAGCCGCCTCCCTCCAGGACCCCGGCGCCATCTTGGATCCGGGTCCTGGGAGGGAGGAAGCCCTCAGAACAGCGCGATCACATCGCGCTGGTCTGAGGGTCTCAGGGGGGCGCGCAGGGAGCCCCCACCCTGCGCGATCCTCCCCTGTGCCCCCAGTACACCGCGATCATGTTTGGGGTCCGTGACCGCTCCTGACACACAGTCACGGGTGTCAGTTGTGATAATCGCCTATGACGTACTATCCCGTCCATGGGCAGAATGGCACGGGTTTTATGGACGGGATAGTACGTCTAATGTCAGAGAGGGGTTAAAGGGTGTGATGAAACGTGCACACGGTCCGCCACACGGTAGCCCGGGGTATCACGGCTTGTGATCCCTCCGTGCCGCAAATGTGACGAAAACGCGCACACACACGACGGCTGCTGCCGTCCGACCCCGTAAACTGCAGGGATTTATAATTATCCCACTTCCACTTAGGAACTTGCAGCTCTCTGGCGCCCCCCTTACCCTCAGGTCAGTCAGGGAACTGCACCTAGGATAATTAGTCGCCAGACGGGTCACTTGGATGTGTGCTGGCTATTGGGCACGCTGCAGTGAGGGAATTATAATTACTCCGGGCCACAGCCAGGCAATACACTTATAAAACCCGCTCCGTCACTGCCAACGCCACCCCATAGGTCAACATTTTACACCCCTTCCTTTTAACTGCCACCAGCTACGATTTACTTAATGAACAATTTATCAAGAGGGTCCGTAGCAACCCCAAAACAGTAGCGTAGTACTTCAGGCACGTGCAAATTCGTTTATAGAGCAGGAGAAACAAACTAATTAATTTATAGGTTTATTCCTTAAAATACAGGCAGTGCTTATAGTTTAAAAGAAAGGTAACAAGCTGAGACAATATCGTTATGTACAATGCAGTTAAAAATAAACGGGATTAAAAGTGAAAGACTTACATGATAGTTACATAGGTATAGGCAAGACTGGCTGGGGGGAGGAGCCACACGTCATAGTTCATTTGCAGATCTCTTAGTCAAGTCGTCACAGCAAGGAATGACTCAGGGGGGCTCACCACAAGACTTATACCTGTGGGCTGCTGACCTCACAAAAGGGGATGATTTTTCTGGCCACCTCCCAGGGATAGAAGTTTTAGTTTTTAGTTCTGGAAGATTATCAGGAGCATACTTCATCCTGAGAACCTCGCAGAAGAATGGCAGACCTATCAATGATCTTACTTTAAAATGACGGTTCAAATGAGCCCAAACTTGGGTGCGATAGTTCATGGGGCATCCGAGAATTCCATTTCTCGGGTTCTGTTGGAGTTACGGGTTCACCAGTACCACGGGAACGATGCCTGTCGGCGCATGTTTCAAAACAGTAACTTTCATGTTTCTGACGCAAATTCCCACGTGTTATCACCAAAAAGAATGAATCCTCATAATGGCTGCTATGGAAGGAAAAGCACATGTGCAGACAATGGGGACCCCCTGCGGTGAGGCGGGAAACTCCAGCGCTGGAAGCTCAGATTACACTAAGCCTGTGTGCAGGGTTTTGAGACAAAGACATTCCTGAGGTGGGGGTTGATGAGAAGCGTGAGAGAGGGAGGGGGAACTTTGCTCTGTGGGCTGTCAGCAGCAAAGGATGAGGACTGTAGTTCTAGAACAGCACAAGACATGGAGCTTCCAGTATCATCACACCTCCCCCCCTTAGAGGGCGCTACGGAGGCATGACCTGTCGGTAATCCGCCATGCGCACCTCAGCGGGTTCGCCACGTCGTGACAACCCATCAGCATTCCCATGATCGCTGCCTTTCTTGTGTTGTACGGCAAAATCATACTGCTGTAGGGCAAGGCTCCAGCGTAGCAACCTACCATTGGTTCCGACACTGTGTGCAGCCAGCTCAGAGGGTTGTGGTCGGTGACCACCTTGAAGGTGCGCCCGTACAGGTAGGGCTGCAAACGTTGCAGTGCCCAGACCATGGCCAGGCACTCCTTCTCGATGGTGGAGTATGCCACTTCCCTTGGCAGAAGTTTCCGGCTCAGGTACAACACGGGGTGCTCCTGGTTCCCCGAATCAACTTCTATCACCCTGCCACGATCCTCTACACGTCTTCGCAACCATGATAACCTCATACCTATTCACCCAGCCCCCACTCCCCCGGTCCCCCTACCTGGAGCACTATGGAACGCACGCTCTGTCTGCAATAAACTGTCATTTATCCACGACCTCTCATCACCAATAAACTCTCCTTTCTTGGCATCACCGAAACCTGGCTCACCCCCTCTGACTCAGCCTCACCAGCTGCACTCTCATACAGTGGATTCCACCTATCTCACACCCCCCGCCCCAGCAACAAACGTGGTGGAGGAGTTGGTTTGCTCCTATCTGACACCTCTCCTTTGCCCCAATTCCACTACCCCCCTCCGCTACTACTCCCTCATTTGAGGTGCACTCCGTCCGCATCTACTCCCCCTCCAACCTCCAGCTGGCTGTCATCTACCGCCCCCCAGAACTTGCCATCTCCACCTTTCTCGATCACTTCACCACCTGGCTGCTCCATTTCCTCTCTGTTGACATCCCCCTATCATTATGGGTGACTTCAACATCCCCATTGATGCTTCCACCCCAGCGGCCTCTAAACTTTTATCGCTCACTGCCTCCTTTGGCCTCACTCAATGGTCCTCTGCGGCCACTCACAAAGATGGTCACACGCTCGACCTTATCTTCACCCGCCTTTGTTCCCTTACTAATCTCACTAACTCACCCCTTCCCCTGTCTGACCACAACCTACTGACGTTCTCTTCTCTCTCCTCTTCTAGTGCACAACCCCCACTCCACAAACTCACTCACCCTCGCAGAAATCTCAAACACCTCAATTTACCAATGCTCTCTGAGTCCCTCCTCCCTCTTACAGACATATCTTCACTTCATGACACAGATTTTGCTGCCACCTTTTATAACACTGCAATAACAGTATCACTTGATTCGGCTGCCCCCCTCACACATAGCAAAACTTGTACAATCAACAGGCAGCCCTGGCTGACCAGCCTCACCAAAGAACTGAGACGGGCTTCCAGGGTTGCTGAGCGGAGATGGAAAAAATCCCGCTCTGCCGAGCACCTAACCGCATACAAGCAGTCCCTCACCAGCTTCAAATCCACACTCACTGCTGCAAAGCAAACTTACTTCTCATCTCTCATATCCTCCCTGTCTCACAACCCTAAACAGCTCTTCCACACTTTCAATTCTCTACTCTGTCCCCCAGCACCTCCCCCTTCTCCTCTCATTTCTGCTGAAGACTTTGCCTCTTTCTTTAAGCAGAAGATCGATACGATCAGAGAAAGCTTTGGCCCACAGCCCCCATTGCCCCTCTTAGCTGCTCAACCCTCTTCCTCCAAAGCCAACTTCTCCACCATGACAGAAGATCAGCTTTCCACCCTCCTATCAAGATCACACCTCACCACTTGCACGCTTGACCCGCTGCCATCCCACCTCATCCCTAGCCTCGCCACCGTCTTCACCCCTACTCTAACACACCTCTTCAACCTCTCTCTTACAAATGGTGTCTTCCCCTCATCCTTCAAACATGCCTCGATCACACCCATTCTCAAAAAGACCTCCCTTGACCCATCCTCTGTGTCTAGCTCTCGCCCGATATCTCTTCTCCCTTATGCCTCAAAACTACTGGAACAGCATGTCCATCTTGAACTGTCCTCCTACCTCTCCTCCTGCTCCCTCTTTGACCGCTTACAATCAGGCTTCCGACTGCATCACTCAACTGAAACTGCCCTAACTAAAGTCACCAACGACCTACTAACCGCCAAGAGCAAGCGTCACTACTTTGTCCTCCTTCTCCTGGACCTGTCTTCTGCCTTCGACACTGTGGACCATTCCCTCCTGTTACAGATTCTCTCATCTCTTGGCATCACAGGCTTGGCCCTATCCTGGATCTCATCATATCAAACAAACCGAACTTTCAGTGTCTCCCTCTCCCACACCACCTCCTCACCTCGCCCCCTGTCTGTCGGTGTTCCCCAAGGCTCAGTTCTTGGACCCCTACTCTTCTCCATCTACACCCTCGGCCTGGGACAGCTCATAGAATCCCATGGTCTTCAGTATCATCTCTACGCCGACGACATGCAGATCTACCTATCTGGACCTGACCTCACCTCCTTTCTGACCAAAATCCCACAATGTCTGTCTGCTATTTCTGCTTTCTTCTCTGCTCGCTTTCTAAACTGAACATGGACAAAACAGAATTTATCATCTTTCCCCATCTCACTCTACCCCCCCACCAGACCTGTCCATTAACATCAATGGCTGCTCACTTTCCCCAGTCCCGCACGCTCGGTGCCTCGGAGTGATCCTCGACTCTGCCCTCTCTTTCAAGCCACATGTCCAAACCCTAGCCTCCTCCTGCCGTCTCAAACTCAAAAATATTTCCCGATCCGTGCATTCCTTGACCATGAAAGTACAAAAACACTAGTGCATGCCCTCATCATCTCCCGCCTCGACTACTGCAACCTCCTACTCTCTGGCCTTCCCTCTAGCACTCTGGCACCACTCCAATCCATCCTGCACTCTGCTGCACGACTAATCCACCTGTCTCCCCGCTATTCCCCAGCCTCTCCTCTCTGCCAAGCCCTTCATTGGCTTCCTATCGTTCAGAGGCTCCAGTTCAAAACCCTAACCATGACCTACAAAGCCATCCACAATCTGTCTCCTCCATACATCTGTGACATGGTCTCCCGGTACATACCCACACGCAACCTTCGATCCTCTCAAGATCTCCTACTCTACTCCCCTCTTATCTCTTCTTCCCACAACCGCATACAAAGCTTCTCCCGTGCCTCTCCCATACTCTGGAACTCTCTACCCCAACACATCAGACTCGCGCCTACCATGGAAACCTTCAAAAAGAACCTGAAGACCCACCTCTTCCGACAAGCCTACAACCTGCAGTGATCATCAGTCTACTGAACCACCGCACGATCAGCTCTTCCCTCTCCTAGTGTATCCTCACCCATCCCTGTAGACTGTGAGCCCTTGCGGGCAGGGTCCTCTCTCCTTTTGTACTTGTGTGTGCCTTGTATTGCTCATGTTTACTGTACTTGTCTATACTTGCCCCTCTTCACATGTAAAGCGCCATGGAATAAATGGCGCTATAAAAATCTATAATAATAATAATAATCAACCTGGCTGAGTACAGCACCGAGGCCAAATTCGCTGGCGTCAGTCTGTACCAGGAATGGCCGACTGCTGTCGACGGCTTTCAACACTGGAGAGCTGCACAGGGCTGTTTTCAAAGCTCGGAATGCCGCCTCACAGCCATCTGTCCAGCTGACTGTTTGGGGTAGACCGCCCTTGGTGAGGTCCGTCAAGGGTTTTGCAATGGCGCTATAGTTCGGACGAAACGCCTATAGTACCCTGCAGTGCCCAGGAAGGACTTCACCTGCTTTTTGGTCCTGGGGGTGGGCCAGGACACGATCGCGTCCACTTTCTCGGGCTCTGGACTCATGGAACCCCCGCCTACCCGGTGCCCCAGGTAGTGGACCTCCCTCATGCCCATCTGGCATTTTCCCGGCTTGATGGTCAGACCTGCCTGGTGAATACGCTTGAGCACCTCCTGGAGATGCTGAAGGTGTTCCTCCCAGGTGGAACTGAAGACGGCAATGTCGTCCAGGTACGCCACAGCGTACTCCTCCAGTCCCTGAAGCAGGTGGTTGACCATCCGCTGAAAAGTGGCAGGGGCATTCTTCATGCCGAAAGGCATGACCGTGGACTCGTACAGTCCAAAAGGGGTGATAAAGGCGGATTTCTCCTGCGCCCCAGGGCTCAGGGGAATCTGCCAGTATCCCCGGCTTAAATCCATGATGGATATGTACTTGGCATTCGCCAACCGCTCCAGCAGATCCTCGATGCGTGGCATTGGGTGCGCATCAGAGGTAGTGATGGCGTTGAGCCCCCTGTAGTCCACGCAGAACCGGGTGGTCCGATCCTTTTTTGGCACGAGAACTACAGGTGAGGCCCACGCGCTTTTGGACGGTCGGATCACCCCCAGCTGCAACATCTCATGGATCTCCTGGCGCATAATCTGCTGCACCTCCTCAGAGATCCGATAAGGTGTCCGCCGTAACGGGGCGTGATTCCCGGTGTCCACCTCGTGGACTGCCAACTTGGTCCTTCCGGGTTGGTTAGTGAACACAGCCCGAAAGGATTCCAGAGTGGTCAGCAACTGCAACCGCTGGGAGGCGGTTAGCGAGGCATTTACCTCCATGTCCTCAATGGACCCATTGGCCTTGGCTTGGGCCAGCATGTCCAGGAGGGGATCCTCCTCCCCGTCCTCGGGCAGGTTGCAGACGGTAGGACGCAGGCTTCACGTTCGTGATGGGCCTTCATCATGTTGACGTGAAAGGCCTTGCGCCTACCCCGAGTGTGGTCAAGCGTGACCACGTAGGTGACTGGGTTGAGCCGTTGGTGCACGACGTACGGGCCTTCCCAGGCTGCCTGAAGCTTATCCTTTGGTACAGGGACCAGCACCCACACCTTTTGACCCACCTGGTAGGTCCGCTCCCGGGCGTTCTGGTCGTACCAGTGCTTCTGGTCAGCCTGAGCCTGCGTCATGTTGTCATGCACCAACTGCGCCAAGGTCTGCATCTTGTCGCGGAAGCGCATGACATAATCCACGATGGACACTTCCGTGGGGTGTGGCTCATCTTCCCAGGATTCTCTTATCAACCCAAGGGGTCCTCGGACTCGCCTGCCATACAGGAGCTCAAAGGGGGAGAACCCCGTCGAGGCCTGCGGGACTTCTCTGTAGGCAAACAGCAGGTGTGGGAGGTACCGCTCCCAATCACGTCCCTGGGTCTCAACCAGCATGCGGAGCATCTGTTTGAGGGTACCGTTAAAGCGTTCACACAAACCATTGGTCTGTGGGTGATAGCACTTGATACCATACGCGTCACCTGCATTTTGCTGCAGAGAGCCTTCATTAGGCGAGACATAAATTGGGTCCCTCGATCGGTAAGCATCTCCCTGGGAAATCCTACCCGTGAAAAGATGGTCACCAGTGTATCCGCCACCTTATCTGCCTTAGTTGAGGACAGAGCTACTGCCTCCGGGTACCGGGTAGCGTAGTCTACCACAGTAAGGATGTATTGCTTTCCAGAGCGGCTGGGGACGGCCAGCGGGCCCACAATGTCCACCGCGATCCTCTGGAAAGGCTCCTCTATCACTGGCAACGGGATCAGGGGAGCCTTAAGAGCAGGCCCCGCCTTCCCCACTCTTTGACAGGTGATACAGGAGCGGCAGTAGTTAGTCACATCTGTCCCCATCTTGGGCCAATAGAAGTGTTGAGACAGCCGTGCCTTAGTTTTGCTGACCCCCAAGTGTCCAGCGAGTGGAATCTCATGGGCAATCCTCAACAACTCACCTCGGAACTGGTGCGGGACGACCAGCTGTTTTTCCCTCAACCACTCCTTTTGGGAATCTCCGGGTACTGTCTCCCGGTACAACCTTCCTCGTTCCCAGAACACCCTCTCCTTATCAGTCACGGAGGTGGGCGTCTCGGCGAGGTGCCTCAAGTTCTCCAGGCTCGCATCTGAGTGCAGAGCGGCCTGGAACTCCTGGCTGGAGGCAGCCAGAAGTAACGTCAGGGTTCCTTCCTCACTGGGACCGGCTCTGGGTCCACCTCTGGTTCAGTCTCTCCTGTAGCGGAGGAGGGTCCAGATGGCAGGGCGCTACCTGCGATCCGGGCACTCTGACTGCGGGTGACAGCAGCTACATATGCAGTCTCCCCGGGGATCTCTATAGACCCATCAGCCTGCGCTGCTATGGGCTCTACCTCCCCATCCACCCCCACCACTTCAGGAGCAGTGCTACTTAGGGGCCAGTTACCTTCCTCGGTGGCACTGGTCAGTGTCATGGCGTCACCTTCCTCACGGTTCCCATGCACTTCCCCATTTCCTTGAGCACTGTCGTTTGCTCCTGCTAGGGGTTTCTCAGCCGTCTCACTCCGCAGAGCGACGGGGCTGGGCTGAACGCTCCTGTACCTGTGGACACATCTACCACTTCAGAGAAAGGGTTAACAGGTTCAGATGGCACAGATACATCACTATCAGCATCATTCCTAGGGAAAGAAAGGTTATCAGTTGCATAATCACTTCGCAAAGCATTGGCAGGTAACACATTCAGTTTCCCATCATCATCAACATCAACATCATGGTTAACGTTAACCTTATTATCAGATTGGGGAGGGGTGTCAGGGACATAGTACGCGACCATCCTCCCCAGATCAGTCCCCAATAAAACATCAGTGGGCAGGTTTTCGGACACCCCCACTTCCTTCACCCTGCTCCCGGCACCCCAGTCAATGAAAACTTGGGCTATTGGCAAGGGGTAGTGGATGCCCCCAATCCCGGTGACAGTTAAGGTTTTCCCCGGAATCAACTCTTCAGGGGCCGCCAGTTCGGGTCGGATGAGGGTTCGTTCAGCCCCGGTGTCCTTGAGGCCTGTAGCAAGACGGGCCCCCACGCGGACGGGCTGCACGTTGTCATCAACCCTCCCACCACACCACCCACCAAAAGAACAGAGGCGTTGGGCCCGGAGGCCTTGGCTGGGGGGTTCTTCTGCCTCTCCGGACAGGTGGCGCTGATGTGTCCAGTCCTTTTACAGGAGAAACACTGGCGGGGGTCTGATGTAGGCCTGGCGCTGGCAAAGGGGATAGTGCCTCCAGAGGGACAGCTGGCAGGGGCACTGGGGTTGGTTGCAGGCTTACCCCCTCCCCAGCGGGTGGTGACGGGTTTCCGCACCTCGGGTTTCCGGTTGGCCTCATAGCTGTCGGCGATCCGTGCTGTTCTGACCGCGTCCTCCGGTTCTCGGTCCAGGATGAACTGTCGGACCTCAGCTGGGCACAGATGCAGGAACTGGTCTTTGATCATCAGGTCCCTCAGCTCCTCAAAGGTGTCAACTGACAGTCCATGGATCCACTGGTCAAAGTGGTCCTGAGTCCTTGCACCACATCGCTATAGCTGTCATGTGGGCCACGTTGGAGGTTCCGGAACTTCTTTCGGTATACCTCAGGGGTTAGCTGGTACTTGGTGATCAGGGCCTGCTTGATGGCCTCATAGTTGTCATCCTGATCTGACGTGAGGGAAGCGAACGCCTCCAAAGCTTTGCCCTTTAGCCCGGGGTCAAGTACCTGGCCCATTGGTTGTCAGGTAGCTGGTACTGTCGGCAGACTTTCTCAAAGGCCCGCAGAAAAGTGTCCAGGTCTCCGTTCTTTTCCATCACGGGAAAGTGCTCCGGCTGGGGCTTCGGACTCTGAGAGCTGCTGGGTGTACCGCTCCGGGCTGTGGAGGGCATTGCCCCTTGTCTGAGCAGCTCCAGTTCATGGGCTCTGTGAGCTTCCCGCTCGGCTCTCTCAGCCTCCCGCTCGGCTCTCTCAGCTCCCGCTGGGCTCTCTCAGCCTCCCGCTCGGCTTGGCGCTCGGCTCTCTCAGCCTCTCGCTGGCTTGGGCCTCCTGCTGGTATCGCTGGATCAGCTTCAGGCGCCCATCATGGTCGTCGGTGGAGAGTGCATCCAGGGCCGCCTGCAGGTAAGGGTCCAACCCGCCCTGGGTGTAAGCAGTCAGGGGTTGGGCCTCTGCTCCTGCGCCCTCCTCGCTCTCAGCGTGGTCCCGTGCCATCAGGGCCTGGATCACTTCGGCCTTGGTTTGGTCCATGGGGACAATCTTCCTCCACTCGCACATGGCAAGAAGAGCTTCCCTGCTACTCCGATTATACCAGTCGAATCCCCTCGTAGCCATGGTTGCCAAATAAAAGATAGGATAGAAAAACAAAGAGAAGGGAGGGGTAACCGCAAGTACACACAATTGTCTCAGGACTATAGTAAACACTGAGTCTGTTCTCCAAAACTTTAGTTGCAGGGTCCCTGAAGAACCGTGCAAGTTTTTTAGTGAATGGAATGATTGCTCAAACCAGATCACTAATGCTCTATAATCCCACCGCGCTGCCACCACATGTGATGAAATGTGCACACGGTCCGCCACACGGTAGCCCGGGGTATCACGGCTTGTGATCCCTCCGTGCCGCAAATGTGACGAAAACACGCACACACACGACGGCTGCTGCCGTCCGACCCGTAAACTGCAGGGATTTATAATTATCCCACTTCCACTTAGGAACTTGCAGCTCTCTGGCGCCCCCCTTACCCTCAGGTCAGTCAGGGAACTGCACCTAGGATAATTAGTCGCCAGACGGGTCACTTGGATGTGTGCTGGCTATTGGGCACGCTGCAGTGAGGGAATTATAATTACTCCGGGCCGCAGCCAGGCAATACACTTATAAAACCGCTCCGTCACTGCCAACGCCACCCCATAGGTCAACACTTTACACCCCTTCCTTTTAGCTGCCACCAGCTACGATTTACTTAATGAACAATTTATCAAGAGGGTCCGTAGCAACCCCAAAACAGTAGCGTAGTACTTCAGGCACGTGCAAATTCGTTTATAGAGCAGGAGAAACAAACTAATTAATTTATAGGTTTATTCCTTAAAATACAGGCAGTGCTTATAGTTTAAAAGAAAGGTAACAAGCTGAGACAATATCGTTATGTACAATGCAGTTAAAAATAAACGGGATTAAAAGTGAAAGACTTACATGATAGTTACATAGGTATAGGCAAGACTGGCTGGGGGAGGAGCCACACGTCATAGTTCATTTGCAGATCTCTTAGTCAAGTCGTCACAGCAAGGAATGACTCAGGGGGGCTCACCACAAGACTTATACCTGTGGGCTGCTGACCTCACAAAAGGGGATGGTTTTTCTGGCCACCTCCCAGGGATAGAAGTTCTAGTTTTTAGTTCTGGAAGATTATCAGGAGCATACTTCATCCTGAGAACCTCGCAGAAGAATGGCAGACCTATCAATGATCTTACTTTAAAATGACGGTTCAAATGAGCCCAAACTTGGGTGCGATAGTTTATGGGGCATCCGAGAATTCCATTTCTCGGGTTCTGTTGGAGTTACGGGTTCACCAGTACCACGGGAACGATGCCTGTCGGCGCATGTTTCAAAACAGTAACTTTCGTGTTTCTGACGCAAATTCCCACTGTGTTATCACCAAAAAGAATGAATCCTCATAATGGCTGCTATGGAAGGAAAAGCACATGTGCAGACAATGGGGACCCCCTGCGGTGAGGCGGGAAACTCCAGCGCTGGCAGCTCAGATTACACTAAGCCTGTGTGCAGGGTTTTGAGACAAAGACATTCCTGAGGTGGGGGTTGATGAGAAGCGTGAGAGAGGGAGGGGGAACTTTGCTCTGTGGGCTGTCAGCAGCAAAGGATGAGGACTGTAGTTCTAGAACAGCACAAGACATGGAGCTTCCAGTATCATCACAAAGGGATAGTGGATCGAGGATCATCCCTTTATCCCTGCACCGTCCTAGACCAGCAGTGGCAGCAGGAGGACATGTACCTGCTGCATATCGCTGTGTGCCACCCGGGAGCTTCTCCGGGTAAGTGCCGGGGCTGGAGGGCACTGGGCAGGTGGTCTGGGGTGGCGCTGGATAGAGCGGGGCTTCTCCTGGTGGTGGCGGCACTCCCTGTTCCTTCTGGAGCTCTCCACACTCTGGATCTGGTCAGAGCTCTAAGGAGGTATGTCTCGAGGACGGCGTCATTCAGAAGGACGGATGCTTTGTTTGTGATCCCTGAGGGTCATAGGAAGGGTTTCGCCGCTTTAAAGGCCACGATAGCCAGGTGGATTCGTTCCTCCATCCAGGAGGCCTACCATGTCAGAAGCCAGCCCATTCCAGCGGGGATCAGAGCACACTCCACTTGGGCCATTCAACATCAGGCGTTGGCGGTACAGGTCTGTAAGGCTGCGACTTAGTTCAGCCTACATACTGTCATGACTGCGGCTGCTGCCGCGCCTGTCATGACTCCGCTCACAGCTGCTGCGCCCGCCCCGCCTCCTAATACTTACCGCGCTGGTCCGGCGGCGTGGTGTCCAGCTGCTCCATGGTCCCTGTGTCTCTTCTCCGCTTTGTCGGCTTCTCTCCCGACAGCGGACCCGCGTATGCGCCTTAGGCCGCGGCCGTGCGCTCTGCCGGCTCTTTAATGTCTCACACCTGATCTGGATCTGCGGTCCAATCCAGTTTTTGCTGGCTATATCAGGCCGCCCTCCCTTAGTGGAGGTGCCTGATTATTGTGTGTGTGTGCTCCTGAGTACTCAATCTAGGTCGTCTCTGCGGGTGCTTGACCGCAGTACTAATTAACCCTTTTTGCTTCCGTTCCCAGCTCTCCTGCACTCTGCCCTGGTTCCCGGTCCTCTGCTGTCCTGGTGGTCCTTCATCTCCTAGTCCAGTCCAGTGGTCCTCGTCCCTCTCTGCCCTGGTCCCTTTCCTAGTGCCTCAGGTCCCACTCTTTAGTCCCCCGAGCCTGTTAGGCCTTTCAGGCCCCTATCATCTTGCCTTCCCTATTTACTGTTTCTCAGCTTCACTACAAGCTGTCCCTCTTGGTACCAGCTGTCATGGTACCTGACTCCCCGGGCCTGCCCCTAACGGTCCCTGTATAGGGGTTGGCTCCACCTGGTATGGTCACCCGGAGAGGTTCAGGGCCGTGATCGAGAGGGTCCACTCCTGGAAGCTAGCCCCTACTAGGTGTCACACATACGTTCTCAAAGCATTTTAATATTCACTCTCAGGCTTCCACGGATGCGGGTCTGGGCAGATGAATTCTGCAAGCCGCGGTTGCACACATCTAGGCAGTTGTTACATGACGCCTAATCTTTTATGTCATTATCCCACCCAGGGACTGCTTTGGGACGTCCCATGGTCCTGTCCCCCCCAATGAGGCGAAGGAGACATAGGATTTTTGTGGGTACTCACCGTAAAATCCTTTTCTCCGAGCCCCTCATTGGGGAACACAGCACCCACCTGTTTGCCTAATAGTTTGGCCTGTTCTTTGGTTGCCATGTTGTACTCTTGTATGTTGTTAATGTTTTTTTCCTATGCTTTTGCACCAAACTGGGTCTCTTGGAGACAGCACGAGAGTGTACTGCAGAGGAGGAGCTAACTCTTTTTGTATTAACTTAGTGTCAGCCTCCTAGTGGCAGCAGCATAACACCCATGGTCCTCTGTCCCTAATGAGTGGCTCGGAGAAAAGGATTTTACGGTGAGTACCCACAAAATCCCTATTTTTCCCTTACGTACAGTGCTGAACATAAAGGAAGTCCCTATATACTAAGGAACGATGCCTTACATAATTAGGGAGTTTATTTTGTAAACAAAGTATGGCTCCAATCATCTCACTGCAAATAAAGCTGCATTTATACTGAAAGATAATTGTTGAAGAAGTGGTCTCATGATTTATCCTTTCAGCGTGAACAGGCTACCGATCATGCTAAACGATTGTTGATCAGGTGAAATGACTTTTTGTGCAGCACAAAAGATCTTCATCCTTTGTAAACAGGACTCGCACAGCCGAGAACAGTGATCATGGTTTACAAACTAAGTGGTTATTTAGTGCCACAAATCACCTGTGTAAACCTTTGAATGGTGCAGATACAGAATAAAAATTTTAAGCCACTATCTTACAGCTGATTTCTCGTCTTATTACAGGCATTTTCTTTGTTTCTTCTCCATCTTGTCAAACCTTCTGTAATGTATGTAGTACAGTTCATATAGCGTCTTGTGCTTGGGTGCGATGAAAATACATGAGACACAGGTTTGATATAGAAAGTCTTGTATTACTTCATACAAGTTGGCAAAAATAGTCACACAGTTTGCAGACACAGAAGCAGGAGACACAGCAGGCCAGAGTAATCTAAGCTCAGCAATCACTCTCCACAACAGGTTCAGGATCTTCTTCTCTGTTACCGTAAGTCCATGCAAACGTGGGTCTTTCAAAGAGCAGGGTTCAGAGTCCACAAGTGCTTCAGAGTTCCTCAGTAGGAATAGCTGGAGTACAAGGTCCAAGGCTTTAGGAGTCAGGTCACAGGTTCACTGCAGGCTAGATTCTGAAGCACTGATTGCTCAGCTGTGGCTGCTTAAGAAGCAAAAGGAGAGAATCAGGGCGGGAACATGCAAGCTGGAAACTCCATTTTGACTGAGGGCAAGATAGCTGCAGCAAGACAGAAAGTAAAATGGCTGACGAACAAACTGAGTTTCAGGAACATGTACACAGAACCTTACATTACTCCCCCCTTAGGGACAACCTCCGGATGACCTCAGGCCAGGCTTGTGTGGGTACCTCTGATGAAACTGACGGAGCAAGCGAGGAGCATTAACGTTATTGACTGGTTCCCATGAGTTGTCCTCCACTGGGTAGCCCTGCCATTTAATCAGATATTGTAACTGATTTCTATACAACCTGGAATCTAAAATCCTTTCCACCACAAATTCTTCCTGACCATCGACTAGCACTGGGTCAGGGCAAGGAGAAGAACGTCCAGGAAACGTATTGGGTGTCGCAGCCTTTAGTAGGGATACATGAAAGACAGGGTGAATTCTCATAGTTCTGGGCAGTTGAAGACGACAAGCAACGGCACTTATAATTTTACTGATTTTATAGGGTCCAATGTACTTATGTCCCAACTTAGACGATGGAATCCTTAACTTAAGATTTCTGGTTGACAGCCAGACCAAGTCTCCTACCTTGAAAGCTGGTGCAGGTTTACGAAATTTATCTGCTGCTTTCTTGTACCTTTCCTGAGCCGATTCCAGATTCTCCTTTAGAAGATCCATATTCTTCTGTAAAGACGTGATCTTTTCAGCCACTGCTGGTAAAGGCGTTTCTATGGGAAATCGTGGTAGAATGTTAGGATGATAACCTAGATTAGAGTAAAAAGGAGACTGCTTAGTGGAGGCACTCTGAGAGTTGTTATACGAGAACTCAGCTAATGGAAGTAGATCCACCCAATCATCCTGTAGGTGGCAGATAAAGCAGCGGAGATACTGCTCCAGGGTTTGATTGGTTCGTTCGGTCTGTCCATTAGTCTGGGGATGAAAAGCAGAAGAAAGGTTTACTTTAATGTCCAATGCTGCTCAGAAATTTTGCCAAAACCTAGAAGTGAATTGCACCCCTCGATCCGAAATAACCTCATCCGGTACTCCATGTAAGCGAAACACATCTTTAATCATCAAATCTGATGTCTGTTTTGCAGTGGGTAAGCCGACACAAGGGATAAAATGAGCTGCCTTTGTTAGACGGTCAACCACCACTAGAATGGTGTTCTTCCCTTGAGAGGTTGGTAACTCCACAATGAAGTCCATAGAAATGGATCCCCACGGGCGGGACGGGGTGGGAAGAGGCTGTAACAGACCAGTTGGTGAGGAGCGAGGTGTTTTGCATCTTGCACAGACTTCACATGAAGTGACATAGTTTAAAACATCCTTCCTACAAGTGGGCCACCAAAAGAAACGAGAGAGAAATTCCTGTGTCTTTAGAATTCCTCTATGCCCAGCTATCTTGGAATCGTGAATGAGTTGCAATACTCTCAATCTGACTGTTTCAGGAATATACAGGCGTTGTCCCTGAATCCACACACCATTCTTAAAGACAAGACTTACGTCCCTTGGGGGTTGTGCCAAAAAGGAATCCGCATGGTATGCTTCCTTGATGTCCTTAAGTAGGTCTTGATTATGAATTACTCCTAGGAATCTAGAGTCAGGAAGAATAGTCTTAGGAGGAGTAATTGGACGTGTCTCTGCTGAGTAAATCCTAGAGAGTGCATCAGCCTTTCCATTGCGCGATCCTGGTCTATAAGAAATGATAAAATTAAATTGGTTTAAGAAAAGATTCCAGCGAGCCTGGCGAGGAGTCAGGCACTTAGCCGACCTGATAAACTCAAGGTTACGATGGTCTGTCAGGACGACTATTTGCTGTGCAGCTCCCTGAAGAAGGTGTCTCCATTCTTTGAAGGCGGCTATAATGGCCAACAACTCTCTATTGCCCACATCGTAGTTCCTCTCAGCCAAAGACAACTGCTGGGAAAAGAAGGCACAGGGATGCAAGACATTCTTCTCACCTGTTCTCTGAGAGAGTATAGCTCCAACGGCACAGTCTGAAGCATCCACCTCTATTATGAAGGAAAGCTCGGGTTGGGATGTACTAGGATAGGTGCAGTGGTAAATTTATCTTTTAGACGGGAAAATGCTTCCTGGGCTTGGGGAGTCCAGGAGAACCTAGACTCTTTCCGGGTAAGTTGGGTGATAGGTGACACTACCTCAGAGAAATTTCTAATGAAACGTCTATAGAAGTTGGCAAACCCGATGAAGCGCTGTACCTCCTTCACATTTCTAGGACTTGGCCAATCCTTGATGGCTTGGGTTTTGCTTCCATCCATACTAATTCCTTGTGTAGACAGTACATACCCCAGAAATTGAATTTCGGTCCTATGGAATTCACACTTTTCAAGTTTGATGTAAAGATGATTTTGTCTTAGACGTTCCAAGACCATTCTCACATGTCCATGATGTTCCTCTGTGGAGTTAGAAAAAATTAGAATATCATCCAAATAAATTACCACGAATGTATCTAGGAGATCCCTGAAGATGTCATTCACCAAGTGTTGGAAAGTGGCTGGGGCGGTACTCAGACCAAAAGGCATAACTAGATATTCAAAGTGTCCATAGCGTGACCTGAATGCAGTCTTCCATTCATCCCCAGGTCTAATACGGACTAAGTTATAGGCCCCACGAAGATCTAGTTTAGAGAAAATTTTGGCATGTCGCACTCTCTCCAATAACTCAGGGATTAAAGGCAATGGATAACGGTTTCTAATAGTAACCTTATTGAGTTCCCTATAGTCTACGCATGGTCTCAGAGATCCATCTTTCTTCTTTACAAAGAAGATGGGTGCACCTGCAGGAGATGAAGAGGGGCGTATGAAGCCCTTGGCTAGATTTTCGTCTATGTAATCCTTTAAAGCCTTTAGCTCGGGCCCCGCCAGGGGTAGATCTTACCAAAAGGTATCTCTGCTCCAGGCAATAATTCAATTGGACAATCATATGGACGGTGAGGAGGAAGCTGGTCAGCGTTCTTCTTGTCACATAAATCCACATAGTCCTGGTATACAGCTGGTAGTTCAGGGACTGACATGATTCCTTTAGGAACAGAGCAAGCTGAAACTTTTGGACTCATCTGTTTCTCTGGAAAGTGTAATTCCTTGGTCTCCCAGTTAATGGTAGGATTCTGAGCCTGCAGCCATGGTAGCCCTAGAATAATGGGAAAGTGGGGAGAAGAGATAAGCATAAAGGACAGTTTCTCTTGATGATCTTTACCCATAAGAACCCTCAAAGGCTCTGTTTCCTGATCCACTGGTCCAGAGGTCAGCAGGGAGCCATCCACAGTTTCCATCTGTACTGGAGTAGCCTTCTTCACTGAACGTATTCCCTGTTTCAGAGCAAAGGAGACATCCATAAAATTTCCACTTGCCCCTGAGTCGATCATAGCAGAGCTAGACACCCAAGCTGAGTCAACCCAGAGTTTGATGGAAAGAAAGCAATGAGAATTGTTTTTCTTACAACTCAGCTGGGACACCGCTGAGGAAACTTGAAAAATGGCAGCGTTTACACAGTCAACGTCCTCAGAGGTAACGGAGTTTAAGTCCGAGAAATCAAGATCTGTTGCTGCAGATCTCTCTGGAGCCTGAGGCTCGGACCTGACAGATCCCCTCTCGCAACACTCACAATGAATGAGTGCTGCAGTAGTCTTACGAGAACGGCTGGGGCAGTTTATAATGAAGTGCCCTGACTTACCACAATAGAAACATAGATTCTCCTTAAAACGATGTTCCTTGCGTGCATCACTAACCCGTCGTTGTAAAGAGTCTACCTGCATGGGTTCAGGTTCAGGTTCCCGTGTAATCCTACTCAAAGGTTCCTTAGCTGGAGAGGAAGGTAGGAAAAGGTTAGTACGATTGCTTTCGAACCATCTCTCTTGCCTGCGTTCAGTCAGACGAGTATCAATACGGATGCAGTAGTTAATAAAGTCACCTAACGCAGTGGGAGGGTCGGCACGAGCAAGTTCATCCTTAATCAGTGGAGATAACCCCTTTCGAAAAATAGATTTTTTGGCGGAACTGTCCCAGGTGGTATCAAGGGCCCATCTCCTGAAATCCAAGGCATATTCAGCTACCGAGTGCTTACCTTGGCGCAAAGCTAACATGGCTGCTTCAGCTGTTGCACCTCGATTGGGGTCATCAAACACCTGCCCCATGGCTGAAATAAAATCATCAAGGTGATTCAAACAATCATCCTCAGTCTCAATCAGAGGGTTTGCCCACATTAAAGCCTTGTTGGTAAGCAACATAATTATAGTAAGCACCTTAGATCGTTCAGTGGGAAATTGTGAAGCATGTGCAGAAAAAAAAAGATTGCATTGATTAATAAATCCCCTGAATTTCTCACGTTCACCGCCAAAACGAAAAGGGGGCAACTTGGGAATCCCAGCACTCGGGGCTACGGCAGGAGCCTGGACTCCCCCTCTAGAACCTCAATCCTGGCTCGCAAATCCTGGGTAGTCTGTCCAACCACTTGCAAATTGTGATTATTGAGGTCCTGTAGATTTGTAAAACGGGTCTTTATATTCTGCAAATCTGCAAGGATATTATCAGTCACTCCGCAAAGTTCCTTTATGCGGGCCTCCATTTTCCAGATCTTTTAAGACAGGATTACTGGAAGAAGAGGAGAGAAAAAAAACAATAGTGTTCACCTGTGGCAACACTGCAGAGAGAAAAAAAAATTAAGGGAACTGCTCACCTGGAATGGTTGTGAGAAGTCACAACCACTATCATCACAGAAAGTTTCAACCAGACATCTGATATCCAGAGTTACAGCAGACAAAAAAGAGAAAAGAAAGGAAAAAAAAAAAACAATAGTGTTTACCTGTGGTAACACTGCAAAAAGAAAAAACTTAAGGGAATTGCTCACCTGGAATGGTTGTGAGAAGTCACAACCACTGTCATCACAGAAAGTACAACCGGACGTCTGATATCCACAGTACAGCAGACACAGCCTTCCAGACCCAGCAGACACTAACGTTTTGGCTTCAGAATCTTGTAATGTATGTAGTACAGTTCATATAGCGTCTTGTGCTTGGGTGCGATGAAAACACAGGAGTCACAGGTTTGATATAGAAAAGTCCTGTATTACTTCATACAAGTTGGCAGAAATAGTCACACAGTTTGCAGACACAGAAACAGGAGACACAGCAGGCCAGAGTAATCCAAGCTCAGCAATCACTCTCCAATACAGATTCAGGATCTTCTTCTCTGTTACCGTAAGTCCATGCAAACGTGGGTCTTTCAAAGAGCAGGGTTCAGAGTCCACAAGTGCTTCAGAGTTCCTCAGTAGGAATAGCTGGAGTACAAGGTCCAAGGCTTACAGGATTCAAGTCACAGGTTCACTGCAGGCTAGATTCTGAAGCACTGATTGCTCAGCTGTGGCTGCTTAAGAAGCAAAGGAGAGAATCAGGGCGGGAACATGCAAGCTGGAAACTCCATTTTGACTGAGGGCAAGATAGCTGCAGCAAGACAGAAAGTAAAATGGCTGACGAACAAACTGAGTTTCAGGAATATATACATAGAACCTTACACATAGTCGAGATCAAGTCAGTTTCTTAGACACCATGGTCATCAAAAATAGTAGTGGCACACTATCTACGGACCTTTACAGGAAGCCAACGGATCGCAACAGTATCTTACACTACGGTAGTCTCCATCCTCTCACAACTAAGAGAGCAATCCCACGATCCCAGTTCCAAAGAGTCCGTAGGATTGTTTCTGATCCCACTCAGAGCGCAATCAGAATCAATGAAATGTAAAAAAAAAAAAAATTCCAAGAAAGGGATTATCCCCCCACCTTACTAACAGAAGCCCAAAATCCCCCACTAAATACTCGTAAATCGGCAACTAACCGTATACCTTTGGTACACGCATATCATCCATATGTTCACATTCTGCACCATTCAATACGCAAACATTGGAATATACTCCAAACAGCACATCCCAACGTAGAAGAGTTTCGCAATCCTTTTCTGCCGTGCTATAAACGTCCGCATAATATTCGTGATTCACTGATTAAAGCTGACTTAAATATGCAGCCACAAGCCTCTTCACAGAGATTCCTTTCCAGACCTAGAATGGGAACATATCCCTGTCTGCACTGTAATCAGTGCAACAACGTCCTCAAAGGGGATAGTTTCTTTCACCCACATTCAGGTAAAAAATATTACATCAAAGATTACTCCACTTGTAATTCTTCATATGCCATTTACCTTATTAAATGCCCATGTGGCTTACTTTATGTGGGAGAAACCACTCAACCCATTAAGGATCGGATCTCCAAGCACAAATCCACAATAAGATGCAAAAATATGCTACTACCAGTTCCGTATCATTTCATCACTACGGGACATTCTATAGCACAACTAAGATTTCAAATTATTGAACTAGTAGCACTACAAAGACGTGGGGGTGATCGTATTAAGCATCTTAAAAAGAGAGAATCCTTTTGGATACACGAGCTACAAACTCTTGCTCCAAGAGGTCTAAATAGAGACTATGACCTTCAATCATTCATTTAGTGTCCCACTACACTCATCATTTCCATTAGGTAGTATCGACACATCGCCTGTTAATAATGTAGGAACTAGCCCTTAACATTATATTTGATGTCCATTGTTTTACTATGTATTACCACATTACAGATTATAATGCCTGTATTCTCTTTCCAGAGTCGACTCTATTGAACCGATAGTTGAAAACGTTCCTCGTCCTACTCTGGATTCTCCTTCATCCTCTCTGCTTCCTACTCGACTGCTATTATAACAATACCATTATATTACCAGACTGTGATTTCAGAACCAGCAAAGCGTTCCTCTTTTTTCATGCTGCCCACGGCATCTTCATAGTTACCGCCCTAAGCCGGCCCCAAAATGGCCGCTGGAACACATAGTCACATCAGTGGAACACAACAAAGCCGCCCACTTCCTGTCTCTGACTTCCTCTGTGACCTGGACGTTTAGTCCCGCCCCTCAGCCATAAATGGCGATACACACGGCGTTCTCACTCACCAACAAGCGGTGGACACAGAGTTGGCATGAGACGCCATCTTACTTCTCACCACTTCTGGTAAGAAAGCACCTTGGGCACCGCACACCATAGCGGTCATAACGAATATGGGACCTCACCTTATTTGAATATTTCATTGTTACCACAGTGTTTGCTCACCTCAAGGACTATACCACAATTGTCTGAGTAAGTGCACTACCTTTTGTCACCACCACTTGATAACGTTTTACTGTGATGGACTTTCATTTATATACTTACAATTTACTACTGCAGTGTGTATAAATTGCGTCCTTAATGAATCTACTGCATTTCTTCAGTAAGTGCACTTTAGTTATACTATTCCAATTTTTCACTAGTGCACTTTTCATGTTTTGTCTGGACATTGTCTCACAAGTCTAGGTTTCCTTCACCACAGTATATAACTGTTATCACCAAAGATAGTCCACATTTTCTGTGTAAGTACACCATAATACTTTTTTGCTTTGGGATTATTTTCATTAGCAGCACTCTGTAATGGTGCACAATGTTGAACTATATAATTAACAATGAACAGCAGAATAGCTCAGATGGTAGAGCTGCTGGCCGGTGGACAAGAGGTACTGGGTTCAATTCCTGACACTCTGGCTCCACGAAAAGCACTGCACATATCTGCATGTCTATCTATATTCCCTAGTTTCAACGGTTGACACGGAGTGTCAATTTGGCTATTATAAATAGACATTATCTATCATTATTCTGTCTAATACATATGCTTCACTCAATAGGTAGAAATTTTCACTAAATACAATATATATACTCCCAGGTGTCATCCCATTACTATAAGGTATGTTATCCTTATTAAATTCAGGTTATAGTACCTCATATACCAACCCACCATATTCTTATTTATTTTCTGGTTTCATTTGGTGCAGTAAAACGTCTCTACAGGACATCTCTATAGCTCCCATATGACTCTAGTGTCATCTATTTGAGAGTATCCTCAAAGCAGTCGGGTAGGATTTTTCCCTTTCTTTTCCTTTATTATATTCTTTATTTTCATTCTTTATTTTGCAACTTTTTCACCAGCCTCATTTATTGGGCTTTTTCATTTGTTTATACTCATATGATGTAATTTACTCATTTATGCATTTACACTCATAGTATATCGATTATATGATGTATGGATCTCTGTATATTCATTGCAGTGCTTTGAAAAAGGTCCGTTGATGACCGAAACATTGTTTTATGACTGCAATAAATTTCTTCTCATTTGCCTATAAGTTGAGTGCCAAGTTTATTTCTTCATACCAATGAAATTAAGTCCTGGAGTCCTAATTGTTATGACAAGTGTTGTAACGGGCGTATTGCTGCTGTAGTTAAGGGGGAGTTACCTGTACCTATTCAGGATTTTTGGAAAGTTTTTTCTGATAAGGAATCGCAGGTATTGCCTCCTCATAGAGATTATGATTGTGCAATTGAATTTGTCCCTGGAGCGACTCTTCCTAAAAGCCGTTTATTTAATCTTACTATTCCTGAGAGAAAGGCTTTGGAGGAATACATACAGACAAGCTTGGCCGCCGGTCACATTAGGCCTTCCAAATCTCCTGTGGCGGTTGGATTTTTTTTTGTTAAAAAAAAGGATGGCGGTTTACGGCCTTGTCTAGACTTTCGTGAGGTTAATAAGATTACTGTACGCAATCCTTACCCACTGCCATTGATTCCTGATTTGTTTAACCAGTTAGTGGGGGCCAAGTGGTTCTCGAAAATTGATCTTCGAGGGGCATACAATTTGTTGCGCATGAAGGAGGGGGATGAATGGAAGACTGCGTTTAACACTCCACTGGGTCATTTTGAGAATCTGGTTATGCCTTTTGGGCTTTCCAGTGCTCCGGCATTTTTTCAGAATCTTATTAATGACATCCTTAGACCTTTGATCGGCAGAAGTGTGGTTGTGTATTTGGATGACATTTTGATTTATTCACCGGATTTGGAGTCTCATTGGAGGAGTGTGCGTGAAGTATTACAGTTACTGAGTGATAATTTACTTTTTGCCAAGCTAGAAAAATGTGAGTTCGCTGTACAGAGACTTAGTTTTTTGGGCTACATTGTCTCCAGTGAAGGTTTTGAGATGGACCCGGTGAAAGTGCAAGCTCTGCAGGATTGGCCTAGACCTATTGGTGTGAAATCAATACAGAGGTTTTTGGGGTTCGCAAATTATTATAGAAAATTCATTAAAAATTTTTCTGTGATTGCCAAACCTCTGACCGATCTCACCAGGAAAGGTGCTGATGCGGTTCAGTTGACTACTGAGGCCATTGAGGCTTTTGTGTTGCTAAAGGAGAAGTTCAGTTCTGCTCCCATCCTTACGCAGCCTGATGTGACTAAACCATTTTTGGTTGAGGTTGATGCTTCTTCTGTGGGGGTCGGCGCGGTGTTGTCTCAGGAAAAGACGGATGGAGTACATCCCTGTGCTTTTTTTTCAAATAAATTTTCTGAGTCTGAACTAAATTATGATATCGGTAATCAGGAATTGTTGGCAATTAAACTCGCATTTGAACACTGGCGTCATTTTTTGGAGGGAGCGGAATTTCCCGTTCAAGTCTTCACCGATCATAAAAATCTGGTCTACCTTGATGCTGCCAAGCGCTTGAATGCCCATCAGGCTAGGTGGGCACTGTTTTTCTCGCAGTTTAATTTACCTTTACTTACATCCCAGGTACTAAAAATGTTAAAGCTGATGCTTTGTCTCGCAGCTTTTCTCCTATGGTGGGTACTGAGGAGGAGGAAAACATTTTGCAAGAGGGGGTTGTTATTGCTGTTTTGGACTCTGTGTTGGAAGATGAGATTCTTAAAGCACAGGAGAATGCCCCATCTAACACGCCGCATGGGAGGTTGTTTGTGCCTGGTACCCTGAGGAGAGATTTGTTTGTTGAATGGCATGACTCTCGGTTGGCAGGTCATCCCGGAATCTCTGAGACCAAGAGACTTATGGGTCGCAGCTTTTGGTGGCCTGGATGGCAGAAGGAATTCATTAAGTGGGTGCGTCAATGCACTGTGTGTGCTAGATCTAAGTCTTCTCATACTCCTGCTGCGGGGTTGCTTTACCCTCTGGAGGTCCCTAGTGCACCTTGGACACATTTGGCTATGGACTTTATTACTGACCTTCCCCCCTCTGAGGGTTTGACTGTCATCTGGGTGGTCGTGGACCGTTTTAGCAAGATGTGTCACTTGGTTCCTTTCATCAAACTGCCTGTAACGAATGGAAGCGGAGGCAGAGGTGGTGAAGTTCACATTCGTTTTTATTTTTTAATGTGGAACCTCGAGACCGCGGTCCGGGGGGCTCCGAAGGGGGCGTAACTAGTGAGCCCCAGGTACCCGTAGTAAGGCCCCTCGAACAGGACCAGAATGGAATACCCGGAGGACACAGGTGCTACCTCCAGTTAGACCCCGGACACGTGGCAGCTGTCCCAGAGGGACCAAAAGGGTAACAGGTATTTACAGAGTCCGTGGAGGGTTCTTGACGGAGAAGGGTAAGGTCCTGGTCCAGAACGGATGGTAGTAGGCTGGCTCCAGTGACCTTGTCACGATCCACGGGTACGGATGGCTGATGGCGGAACGGGATGACACTTGCGCCAGTAATAGCCGAGATTGTCCAGGTTAGCCAGATACGGGTTAGCAATGATCTGAGGAGACAAACAGTATCAGCGAAGCACAGAGACTGCAGACGCAGCGCAGACAGATCAGGAACAGAACCGGATGTAGCAATGATAGAACACGTTGCTCCGGCACTCCCTAATGGTGGAGTGACCAGATATAGTACAGAGTGCGCAGCCATTGGTTAATTAGCTATTTCAAAAAATGCACGCTGCCCCTTTAAGAGAGACGGTGGGCGCGGCCTCGCGTCCTAGGCAGACTATCTGGAGGCCTGCCAGCAGCGTGCCAGGAAGTGGAGGAGGACACAGGACGCCGAGGAGCAGATGGGACAGGTGAGTGAGCAGAACGGAGTGCAGAGCCAGCGCTGGGACCGAGTGTAACAGTATCTCCCTCTTTACTCCCCTCTTTTTCAAGCCTGCGTGAAATCTTTTAAGAAGAAGAGCCTGGATGTTCTCTTTAGGCTCCCAAGATCTCTCCTCAGGACCAAAACCTTTCCAGTCCACCAGGTAATAGATCCTACCTCTTACTCTCTTAGAGGCCAAAATATGTTTTACCTCAAAAACATCATCCTCAGAGACCGGATCAGGAGTGGTACCCGGGTCTTTAAAGAAGGAGCTCAACACTACTGGTTTGAGGAGGGAAACATGAAAGGAGTTAGGTACTCGTAGAGAATTAGGCAATTTCAGTTTATAAGAGACCGGGTTGATTTGTCTCAAGACTTCAAAGGGACCAATGAAACGGGGACCCTATTTGTACGATGGTAACTTCAGACGGATGTACTTGGAGGAGAGCCATACCTTGTCTCCTGGACGAAAGATGGGAGCCTCCAAACGTCTTTTGTCCGCATGCGTTTTCATACGTTGAGAAGCTTTCTCCAAAGCCGACCTGGTCTCTCTCCAAATGTCCGAGAAATTCTTAGACAAGGTATCGACTGCCGGAACATCAGACAATTCCGAGACAGGAAGAGGAATTCCGGGTTGCAGTCCAAACACAATCTGAAAGGGAGACTTTCCAGAAGATTCACTTACTTGGTTGTTGTAGGAGAATTCCGCCCAGGGCAGTAATTCTACCCAGTCATTATGATGAGCGTTGACGAAGTGACGCAGGTATCCAGCCAGGATTTGATTGATCCTCTCCACTTGCCCATTAGACTGGGGATGATATGCAGAAGAAAAATCTAGTTCAATTTTTACCATTTTACAGAGTCCTCTCCAGAACTTAGAGGTGAACTGGACGCCCCTGTCGGACACGATGTGGAGAGGAAATCCATGTAGACGGAAGATGTGCTGAATGAAGTGAGTGGCCAGTTCTGGAGCAGACGGGAGGCCAGATAGCGGAACGAAGTGGGCCATTTTAGAGAAGCGGTCCACCACAACCCATACCACTGAGCAGCCAGAAGAAATGGGAAGATCCGTGATGAAATCCATTGCGATGTGCTGCCAGGGAGCGGACGGAATCGGAAGAGGCAGAAGCCTGCCGACTGGTAGATGTTTAACAGTTTTGTTACGGGCACATGAAGGACAGGCTGCGATGAACTCCTGGATATCCTTGCCCATGGTAGGCCACCAGTAATAACGGGAGATGAGTTGCTGCGTCTTTCTCTGACCAGCATGGCCAGCCAACTTAGAAGAATGACCCCAGCGCAGAACACGACTACGATCAGAGGCTGACACGAAAGTCTTCCCAGGAGGAAGCCGGGCCAGATCAGTGGAGGCAACAGAGACTAACTTAGAAGGTTCGATAATGTGCTGAGGTTCCTCCTCCAGTTCAGGAGGCAAGAAGGCTCTAGAGAGTGCGTCTGCCTTGATGTTCTTGTCAGCTGGATGGAAATGAAGTACAAAATTGAAACGGGCAAAAAATAATGCCCAACGGGCCTGACGGGGATTCAGTCTTAAAGCAGATTGGAGATAGGCAAGGTTTTTATGGTCGGTGAATATGATTACTGGTGATGAGCTCCTTCAAGAAGATGTCTCCATTCTTGCAGAGCCAATTTGATGGCAACAGTTCGCGATCACCGACAGAGTAGTTCCTTTCTGCAGGAGAAAAAACCTTGGAAAAAAACCCACACGAGATCATCCGCCC